>KL285334.1:0-21589 GCA_000699545.1 Podiceps cristatus
CACTCCCTAACGTACAGAGCCACCCCACCGCCTCTCCTTCCTTGCCTATCCCTCCTGAAGAGCCTATAGCCATCCATCGCAGCACTCCAGTCATGCGAGTCATCCCACCATGTTTCCGTGATGGCGACTACATTGTAGCTGTCCTGCCGCACAACGGCTTCCAGCTCCTGTTTGCTGCCCATGCTGCTGCACTGGAGTAGATGCACTTGAGCTGGGCTATCGGTTTCGCCCCCGACATCGGCACGCCACCCCTAGGCTCATCTCTACGGAGCCTGGTGCCATCCCCTTCCCCCTTCAACTCTAGTTTAAAGCCCTCTCAATGAGGCTCGCCAACTCACGAGCGAGAATCCTCTTCCACCTTGACAACAGCTGAATTCCATCTTCAGCCAGGAGGCCCAGTGCCGTGTAGACTGCCCCATGGTCAAAAACCCCAAAATTCCTCTGACAGCACCAGCCTCTGAGCCATGTGTTAACCAGGCTCGCTTTCCTGTTCCCTTCAGTGTTCCTCCCCGCCACTGAAGGGATTATTTCAGTTATGACAGCCCTCAAATTTCAAAACACTGAAATTATTAGATTCATGTTTCACAGAAATTACCAAGCCAAGTACCAAATTTATTAGTGTACAGCTTCAGAATGCTCCTCATCCAACCTAGGCAGCATGGCAGATGCCTACACTAACCTCTGCTGTGGGCAATTTGGGTTTTAATGCTGACTTAGGACATAAGAAGCAAACATTTTTAATAGACTCTGAGCTTAAGACTGTAAACTACTTGAGGTAAAACAATAGCCTCTACTCGGGCAGGACAAGATAGTAAAGGATAAATAACTGCAGTAAAGCTATGGAGAACTTCTACTGTTGTAATGAACAGATTGCTTTCAAGCTAAAAATTAACCAGCACAGTACATAACACACACACCCCCCGTTAGTTTTATCCAAAGGAAAGTCCATTAAAAAATGGGTTTCAAGAAAGAATACCTGCCTTACTTACCTTCCATTGTGTCAAATGCTGCCCTGTAAACATTTGACTTGAAATATGCTTAGTTTCAGTTTCTAATGCTGTCTGTCAGTAACCCCTCTGCTCCCCCGAACAGATAGACTAGGACAGACTAGTCTGTTCTTTCCCCAGTTTCTGCTGCAGCCTCCTGAGCATTCAAACCAAAAGCTTTGCAAAAATTGATTTCCTCTTTGCCCTCCCTAGAGGATCACCAATTTGCACAGAAATACTGTTCTCCTCAACTTTCCATACAGTTTTGAATTCCTTCAGCCCTGCAGTAATTTAGTGCTTCTTGTTAACTTTTAGCTTCCTGACTACTTTGATATCCACCTTGTAATCTAATGTCTAAAACAAAGCACAACACTCCTGGTGTTAAAATGCTATTTTACTACATTTTTCAATGTTTAATGAGGAGAAACCCATCAGGCTCTACACCTTTAACTCACACTTCTTCTGTAACAAGAAGCCATCAATTTTGATGTCACATTTTACAAATTCTATTTGCTCAAATAGAGGTGATCAGATCCAGACTCATCACACGTTCACACAGCTGTCTATCAGATCACCTTCGATCAGCTACGCCACAAAAACTATTTTTCCATTACCTGTTCCATCGTCTACAACATAGTGCCAAAACTACCAATTTCACGCAGAGTAAAAAGCTTATGCTTCAGCTCAGAAGTTCACTGCCAGGTCCCTGGAGAAAAATAATCACATTCACGAAGTGTGACCTATGTTTCGGAAAAACATGTTCATTCCCACATATCTGAATCTTCCAAAACACTTCCTTGTTTATCTCCCTATTAAATATTTGCAAGTGTTTTCAATGTCTGAAGGTAAAATTTGCAGATCTTTTGTGGTCACCTAATCTATATTTTACATGCACCTGGGGTGCATAGTATGTGTTTTCTTCTATTTTCTTTGACTGTCTTACAGTATTTTTCATTAATTTTCAAAATATTATCCTAATCCTTTTAAATCAGATAGTAAGAAAATATCAGTGTTCTAAAAATAAGCTTCCCCAAAGCAGCCACTATATTTGACATCAGTTCTTTCCTGATATTCCTCATGTGTTTGGACTGTATTCCTCGGTGCTCTTGCAATTTGTGAATAAATTTGGGAGGGAGAAGGTGGGGGAGAGTGGCAGTGGTCTGTCTTCACATTTCTCCATTCTGCTTTTCATTTTTAATACTGGAATTTCTTGAACTGTTCAATAACATGAAAAAGGTTGTGTCTTTCATGTGTTTCCCCTTTTCTTCATTGATACTGTTTCACTAGACACAAAACACTGCTTTTCTTCCTAGCTATTTAGAATAGATTTTTGGACAATTATCTGTGCCTTTCCTGATCACCAAGTGGATAAAAATATTTTCTCACATGCTGAAAATTTGGCTGGAGAATCAGAAGAAACGACTGAACACCGTTGCAAAGTCTCAGGTGACAGGAATTCTCCAAACTGCTCCAAACAGGAAGCAAGGCTTGGCCGAAATTTCTTTTTAAATTCTCTGTTCCTTCTGTACAAGGAACATATGAAGGATCATGGACCACAGTGAGCAACCAACCTAGTTCACAGGAGAAGACTGAATTCAGGAATGGAACTAAATTACTGGTTTGCTACAGAGAAGATCTGCAATAGTAAGATGGAAGGGAATGTCATCACCTTCCCTTTCTTTACAGAAATGGCGACTGGTATTACGTATACATCTGAAAATCCATGCAACAAAGAGCTTGTTTGCTGTCAAACAAATCAAATACCCATTCATTTATTCTGTATGATTGGAAAAAAGTTCAGTTTTGACTTCCCATTTTCTGTAGAACATACAGGAAAGAGGTACTCTACGATAACTTGCAATGCTAGTGAATGGAGAAACATGGGATTAGAATAAGAATTTATTATTGTGTCTTAAAGGAAGCAAGGACTTTGGGGAAAATTCTGTATCCAAACCAGGAACATTTTCAAGTGCTTTCCAGAGTTGAGCCAGCTATTTTTGCTCCTAATTCACCCAGAATAATCAGCAGAGCACAACTCCTAAATCCTGTAGTCACCTTTGAAAATAAAACTTGAACACTAATAATTATACTGCAAAGCCAGAGTTAGAACAGAAGAAGTACTGTTTCTCTGTCCAAACAGATCGTAGCCTGTGACTGGAAATGTGATTCCTAAGAGCAGAATAATCTTAGCAGGAGATCTGTCCATTCTTCAGCTTTTTGTTGAGCTTATCCTCATGAATATTTTCCTTCTCAACCCCAAATTTTCACTGAAGACACTATTGCATCATCAGTATATTTCTTACCCACCCCTTCTTACAGACTAATGAAGATTAATTAACGCTGATAAATTACTTTGAAGACACTGAGTACAATGTAAGTGGTGTTATTAAGGAACACATTTTAAGCAATTCAGTCTAAAGAAATGGAAACATAACAAGAGCACATCAGCAATAACCCTGCCCTGAAAAGGACAAAGAGAACCCAGATGAAATTCTATTTAAAGACACTGACCAAAATGTAACAGTTCTGCATGAATACCACAGAGAATGATCTTGTAGTAGCACTTCCCTGGTAGCGATTACTTAAATAACAGTAAGTATACAGAGATATAAAGAATGTTTGAATGTATGTTATTACTAGATCAATAAAAACATACAGCATCATTTTCTGTAAGTCATTCTGAGAAAATAAATTTCCACAGAAGTGAAAAAATTGCTTTTTGTGAAGATGTAAATGGCTTTACACAAATATCCACTCGTCATGCCAGAATGATTTTGATACTATTTTCACATTCAAAGCATAAAAACATATTACTGTGCCAAATAGACTTATGATAATATGAAAATAAATTATGTTATTCTTAAAGAAAACCTTTCAGTTTTATTTTCCATCTGCAAGTGTAAATCTACTTCAGAAATTCAGTATGAAATAGAAATTTCCTGCAAGGAAATAGCACAGAAACAGTAATAATCTTTTAAAAAATATTAAAGGTATAAGGGAAGTCAAATAAAAGAAACTAGAAACTTACACACTGTCTGGCTCTTAATACATGGATGTAGTTTAAGCTCAACGGGCCTCCAGAAATACAACAGTATGCCCACACACCATGAGTTAACAGTATCTGAACAAAGTCTACAATAGTCAGCATTAATCAGTTCAGTCCTAGAGCTGTTAGCATTGCAACTCCACTGTTTTTTTTTTTTCTGTACACCACTCAATCCAGTAGCTACTGCAAAAGAAATCCTATGACACTCTTCATATTGCTTGCCTACTATCAGGAATGATAAAGAGAGACAGTAGCTAGAAAACTGCCACTTCCCTCATAGTCCATGAACTTTACTGAGGACTTGGAAGTCTGAAGATAATAGGTGGACACAAAAGAAAACTTTAAAGCAGCTGCCTGGCAGTTTCAGAGTCCAGACAACAATGCGGTTTTCAGGCTCACTTACCAGGACACAGAGGCTGCCCTAGAGCTTGCTATGTGGAGTGCACAGAAAAGGGGCATTCAGGTAGTAAAAGTACCTTTGCAACAGCTCAAGAAATCACATTTAAGTCTCTCATAGGACTCATAAGGCTCTCATTCACCATATATTTAGGTAGGTAGTTATGCACTGCTAATAATCCTAAGGGACTAACCTGATATTCATAAAAGCAGTATTATAATGTGTTCATGTTTTGAAAAATAGGAGCCCTATTTTATCTACCTCAGTTCTCATACCGGACCTGTGATCACTGTATTTGAGTGTCTATTCATTCTAAAACCCCAAAGTAACACAAAAAGTAAACAAACACACGAGTGTTGTTTGATAAACATATAAAGCACTCTTAAAGAAGTAAGCTTCATTTTGCTATAAAATCTCAGCATTTTGAAGCAGTTCTAATATCCACCGCAAGTGTCAGAGAGTGGATTTTTTTTCTTGGTTTGCCTGAGTCTAGCTGCGCAGGGTAATTTACCTTTCACAGACAAGGGGCCTGGATTCATTCAGGATTGGACCCAGGGATGAGCAAGGCTGCCGAGGCGGCGGCGCTATTGGAACAGTGGAATCCAGGGAACTTGTTTTCCGATGCAGCGCCTCCTGTGCCAGCCCAGGGACCTCGCTGTCAGTGGGACAGGATCCAGCCTTGCTGTGACCACCTGCTGACAGAAGCTCTGGCCCAACTGCACCTTGCAGGGCTAACTCTGCGGCTGCTTGCTCAGCCTCCAGCGTTGGTGATGCTGGAGGTGACAATCGGGGCTTGCGTTTGGTGGATGCTCCAGAAAGCAGTTTCAGCAAACCTTTTTTTTCTTTCTGTAAACCAAAAACAGTGCCTCATTTTAGAACAAAAACCCTCTCATGAAGAGTTGAACACTTCCTTCTGATAGATGCCATCGCAATCAGAGGACTCAGTAAATTATGAGGAGGTATTTGAGATCATACAAATTACAAAAGATAACTATGAAAATTATAAAAGAGAGAGATAATTATTAAAATTCTAAAGAGAAAAATAGTAAGTCATTTAGACCATAAACCATCTAAGTCCTTTCACCTAGTTAAGCTAAGGCTTACCTTAAAAACCAATGGCACTGGCCCAAAAGGTTGTCTAGCAAAAGGAGTGAGGAGTTAAGATTCCCACAACGGGAATCTAAGAAGTAAAACATTTCATTAACATGGACATTTCTAGGAAGGCATAAAAAGTCATTTCAAACCAAGTAGGGAGAAAAGTCTGCCCTGAAGGCTGCTGTTTAAATAAGTGTCTTTTATTTATCCTCCCTCGGTAAGGGAAGACCTTCATGATTTAACAGAAATTTGCCACAAGGGGAATGTATTGTGTTTTGATGCTCTGCAAGAGGGGAGAATTGTAAACATTCTTTTTGCTTGTCCAGACAGGAATCCTTGAAGACTATTACTTACCCTGAAGAGAATTATTTAAGTAGCTTTTGTGTTTCTTGTCTTTTTTTTTTTTTTTTTTTTTTTTTTAAGGGGTGTGGCAGTGATCTTCTTACCAACCCTTTGACTGAGTGAATTTAGTACTATGAGAGGTGCCAGATTGTAAGCCCTGGAGACAAAAATAACTATTTAACCACAGAAAAAGAAAAGCATGAGCAATGTGAGATTTTTATTATAGCTTGGGATGCAGTGGAACTGGTGAACTATGAATGAAAAATCCTCTGTCCTTCTTCCAAGTCTCCAATAAATTAAAGCTATTTCAGCAAATAACTCTGTCTAGCAAATGGGAAAGAAAAAGAGAAACTCAAAGAAATTATCATAGTCCAAATATGTTAGCTTCATTAACCTTAAACTATAAATAAGTTTTCTAAAAGCTCTGCCTAAGGGCACCTCAGTCTGATTTCAGTGGCTATGGCTAAAGTAATTTTAAACCACAATTCTAGCTACCTCCATTCAATAATAATCAACGAAAATAATTAAAAAGTGGGTGAGATTAGTGTACAGCCTATGATTAAAAGCTTCATAAACTTCATTATGGAGCACATGCAGGTGAAAAGTAGTAAGGTAAAGTCTAAAACATTTGAGATGTGAAGAAAGTTGTCAAAAAGAAAAAATGAATGTAACTATGCCACAACTGAAAAAACCAAAAAAAAAACAAAAAAGAAAAACCAAAAACAAACACCACAGAAAGCTGGAGGAATGTTTCTGCCTACAATGTAACATAATCACATGGTTTGTTGGACAATGAGTTTAGACATAGAGGAAAATACTTCAAATAAAGGAGGAGGACTACAGACTCTACTGATCTACATTTAGAAAAGATAAGTTATGCTGGTAATATGTTTTTCATATTCTCTCAGTGTGTCTGCTTGATAAGGAAGGCAACCTAAAAGAATACTTATTTTCACTAAATTTTAGGTTTACTTTATTAGACTGGACTTTTTATGTTTCTGCAAGTTCATGGGAGGTGTTTTTCTTGTTGTTGTTTTGGGTTGGGTATTTTTGCATTACAGGCTTATTAGTTTACAGATACTGATATTTACTGGTAACATTTGCTAACCATGCAACTTTCTAAAATATTCAGGAAACTGACTGCAGGTAAAGAAAAACAAAATACTTAAAATTCCAACAGTCAATCTTATAGTTCTTCTGAACTTTATGCATTCACCTTTTGTTTTTTCTGCTTAAGGCATGAACCTGCTACCCTATTTTAACCTTTCTCCAAGGTCTGCTCTGTGTTTTATCCATCTTAAATTATTCTTGTATGGCCAAGAATATATTTGCCCATAGGTCTAGTCAGAAATGGCTGCCTGAGTTTCAGGTTCAGTCTTAAAAGCCTTACAATGCTGCTATTCAGCAAATGTAAGAAAATATACGGATCTCTGAAAAGTCTGAATGCTGAAAATGGGAGAATTCAAGGGAGCGATTTTATTCTCTACCCACCTTGCCATCCTTGTCTGCTTTACCAACAGCAGCATTTCCACCAGCTGCTAAAGCACTCTCTGGAGATGCAGGAGCTCCAGGGTGAGTGTTTACAGTTCTCCCACTAATATCTCCCTCCAAAGATGAAGCAGCAACGTTGGGAGAATTCAAAGAAGCTGCTGCACATGCCAGTGGGATGGTTGAGCAAAACAGCCGTGACGTAAGCAGCAGTATTTGTAAGCTGGGGCTGGAGCTGCTGGGAGGCAACGGAGTGGTGGGGAATGATCACAGCTGCAGGAATAAGGCATGTTGGATTCTGTGCTTGTATGGGTGTGACTGCTGCCGTAGGTCTTTCTTGACTGTGCGCAGAAACTAAAACAAAAGAACAAAATGTGAGAGAGTTCTTTTCACAAGACACACAAAGTGAGGTGCAGTCACTGTATTGTAGCTTATCAGTCATAAAAAGCTTCCTTCCTACCTTTGTAACTTACATTTATATTACTATAATGATATCTTACACAGCATCAAATTTATCTCACCAGAATAAAGAAGCAGCATATGCTACCCTACTCGCACCAGTATGCAACAGAAGATGAACAGCACTGCAACTACTGTGGAGAAATCCAAGCTGCTAAGTAGAATGCTTCACATATGGATAAAAGATGCAAAGTGAAGATTACATTTTAGTTCACAAGAGCTAGCTAAATGCTGCCTGGAACTTGTTTGTTCCTTTTAATATGCTCTGCAGTTGTCAGGGCACATAAAACAAAGTAGGATGAAACACTGCCTATAGAAGCTGCTAAAAATATAATTGGATTGTTTTCCCTAAACTATTCACAAAATCTACAACAGATTTAGTGGGTCTTTCAAACAATAAGTACAGTGGCAATTACTGCTATGAGTGGTTTCTCTGAAAACGTAAGCTATTGTCTCTTGGGATGTTTAAATATAGGAGTGGATTTACTCATACCTCTGTGAAATAAAAGGAACATCTACACTGGAAGTTGAAGAACAGCACAGAGCTGAATATACTAACCTGGGCCACAGCCTAGCTGCAAAGCACAGAGCTCTGCATGAATTTATCATTTCCAAGAAGCAACGTTGCAGTTATATGGTCAACCATATATGCTTTTGGGTCATTTCAACAGCTTGGGTATCTCTGCAGCACTGGGTGGTATGAAGTGCAGATGTCTTAACCTGAGTTAAGGCAAAATGCGGCTTCCCAGTCCTGCACAGCCCCTTTCTTTCAAATACTCTGAAACTTAGTATCTGAGGAGGGGTCATCCCTCTAGCTTAGTGCACATACATCTCAAATGTATCAATTCATTCTGATTTTTCAGATACCAGTTACAGTTTTGGACTTGTTAGAAGTGATATCCAGGAATCAAGCCTCCAGCACTTGCTCTCTTTATTCTACTCTCTACAAATTCCCCTGGTAATTTGGTTAGATTTCATCAACAGTACATTACAGAAGACTGACAAAGTTCACAAATTTGATATAACAAATCATACAGTATTATAACCAATTACAATCTTTGTGATAAGGAACACTTCTTTTTTTCTTAAAAAGAAAGCACCACTAAATGCTATGTCTATTTTTTGATACGTAATCTCTTCCCCTGTAGCAGACTCTTCCTAACTCTGAGTACCATGACCATTTCAAAAAGGAAGATAAAGAGAGTGCAGCAAGATTTTTTGTAAAAAACAATTATTTATGCTGCCGCTTGTTCGTGAGACAACAATTTGTATTTCTTACAAATAGCTGCTATTCTTCAAGATATGTCTATACTTACATGCCATCAATGAAGTACAAGCATGGAAGAGCTTTCTGGTTTTGTTTTCTTATCCCTGATGGAATTCATAGGAAAAATGCTTCAAGTCACCCTATTTTCATACAGTTCACCCTTTAATGAAACAGGCAGAATATACATTTTCTTCCCAGTTCCTCTCAAAGAATGCATACTGCCTCAATGAGGGTGATGTCAACCAATGTCTCACTAAGATCATTTGAGGAAGGGTCCTCAAAGTCCTGAGCTAAACTGAAACCGAAGAACAGCCCTATAAAATGCATTGATCTGTGAAGATCAAGAGAGCAACATTCAGCAAAGGTGCTAGGGAAAGCTCAAGATAATTACATTTTAGATGCTGACTACAAAGTTCTCTGTAACATTTGAACAGAAAGCAACCATTATTGCCTTAGTTCTCAGGCCCTTACAAGGGACAGATCCATATTTGTGACCTACAGTATGCCTTTACACCGCAATCCAATGTTAAGTTCTCCGTGAAGAGAGTGTAGCCCCTTTGATTTTTCCATTTTGGACACGAAAAGTTGGTGGGAAGTATGTTGTCATGTTTTCCAGCTGAATGGAACCGTAAGAGCTTATTCATCTTGACAGTGGTGCAGAAATGCAGGGACAGAGAGCCTCTGGAGCCCACAGGAGCCTTCTCTTTTCTGCAGTCACATGCAAGCTTCTAGGCAGCTCAAAAGAACAATTTAGAGTAGAAATCACCTATGCCTGAGAGGTAGGAAAGTACAGATGCTTTTCTTAGTTTCTCTTACCAGCTCCAATAACACCTGGTTATTTTTCTTTAAAGGTAAAGAATAAAGTTGCTACAGAGGACTACTGTATCTGTCACAGCCTAAGAGCAGACTGGAGGAAGATGGGGCCAATTAAGGAAATAAAATATCTAAAGACGTATGCACATATCCTACCTCCAAAAGTAAACCTGGTGCTGACATCTGCACATACACAGGGTGCTTTAGGAGATGCAGGACTCAGAAGAGGGAGTAGGCTAATTCATAGATCTTGAGACCATAAGAAGCAATCATCCTTAAGGGGCTAACAGATAATACCATTTGCATCTTTTCCTTCTCTTCTGCTCTGCCATTAAGAATCTCATGATTAAAAAAACCTTTGGTCCCAACTGCCTCAGCAAAGAGATCTTAGCCCCCAAATTCAAGGCTGAAAGAGGGAACACTGGTATAGTTTAAAATGAAGTCGTTTTTTGTCTGGGTTCTTCTCTTCTCTTCTCTTCTCTTCTCTTCTCTTCTCGCCCTAGGAGCAACTGGAACAGATTAGACTCCAGTTGCGTGGTATTTTCCTACCCTGGCAAATCCACAGAGGCCTGCAAAGATTTGGTAAACAAAAACTCTTGAAAACACCACCATCAGTGTTTTTGGATCTGGATTTAAATAACAAGAAGGCATGTTTCACTATGATGTGGCCTGCCCCAGACACCTGTCAGAAAAACAGAATTTTATGACACAGATGGTATGGATCTTGAAACCAGTCTTAGCATTTCAGAGTCAAAGCTGAAAGAAGATGCAGTCAAGTCTGGAGAACAAACTGGAATACCTAAGAACCAACCCTGAGCCAGAACCCTGAAAAAGAAGGAATGAATGCTAAAGGTCTTCAAAGATGTTACGAACGAATTTAAAAGTGAATGATAAATTGGAGCAATCTGCAGCTGTTATGCAGTTAACATGAAAAAATAAGCTATGACTCAGATATTCTTATCACTTTTATTACTATGAATTGCATATGAGTAGGGAAGCTCAAAGAATGCCCCCATCCCAATACTGCTGGAATAAAAAAATCCCACCTAAAGTACTCACATATAAAATCTCAACAGTACGAATATGTACGTACACACAGTTGCTTAGAGGAAGATAATATTCAACAGAGAGATATATTGTCATTTCAGAAAGCATTCATCTCCAAAAAAAGAAAAGACATTAAAAATGCCTTAAAAAAACTCAACACATATTTACACATACACTGACTCCAGGCACTTGCCCAGACAGACCCTACAGTTTGTCTACCACACATTAAAAGATTTATTTATTTATTTGTTTATTTTACCTGTTCTAACTGCATTGCGAGCCTGGTTGACTGTCATTTGTCCTGTCACGTGCATAAGGACCTTGGTTTGTGGACTAGTTTGGATATGCGCTGCAGAAACCACAGCTGTGGGTACTGTGCTGGAGTTCACTGCCACACCATTCCCCTGGAGCTTCTGAGACGTTCCACTAGCAGTGGAAGGGCTGACCATAGTTACCACTCGTCCTGTTTGGCCAGCAGTAGACATGGGAACTTTTGTTTGTGATGCACTTGTCACTGTCCTGCCAAAATTAAAAGCAAAACACTAAAACACAACTGAAAAATGAGCTGGTTATGAAAACCCACAGCTCTTCTACTATCCAATTTTAGCATTGAATACAAGAACAGAGCCATTTTGGACCTGAAACTAGATGAACTATTTAGATACTTGTATAAAAATCTACCTTGTAACTGGAGCCACATAATTTCCAGGAAAAACACCAATCTTGCTTGTATGCATGGAAGTTCCTTTGAACCAGCCATCTTGACAGCGTTCAAACACTAAGAACATTTCTCCCTTCCGCAGTTCAAGTTCATCTTCTTTTCGAGGAGTATAAGGGTATATAGCAATATACCTAAAAGACAGGAAAGTAGATGCAATTAACAAACCTACACCGATTGAAAACATCACTTGTGTTTTCTGGCAGAGAGAGTTCGGGCACAGATGAGAAGGCATGGCAGAAAGGGTTACGTGTTAGTTGATCCATCATACTGTTACAATATTAAAACAGAAGTTATGGCGATATTAAGGGAAACACTGACCATTGAGAATATCTTCCTAATTGCTCTTTAATGTAATCTACAATACTTCTCATAAGATCATCCATTTTCTTAATTTAGTGAACATAATTAAATAGGTATTTACCAGCTACAGATCCCAGCAGATCCCGCTTCTCTCTCCCTACACCTATTTCTAGGTTTCTAGTATATCCTACACTTTGTGACGTGTCAACTTTTATCTTTTTTTCTTTTTTTTTTTTTTTTTGGGGGGGGGGAAGTTGGGGAGCATGGAAACTTTCTGTTAGTTGGGAGTAGAAGATCAGTATCAGAACTACTTTTCAAACTGCAAAATTGGAATCTCCCTGTGCAACTGCAGTGCCAAAAAAAACAGATACATTACTAGAACTTGAAGTCTATGGGCAAGGTAGCTAGCAGTTATTCACTTGTAAAGTTATTCCTTTTCTTCCTTCTAAGCAACATTAATGCATAATACAGTGCATCTGAAATCACAGTGAGAGTTCAGAAACATTTTACATTTTTTCTTTTTAAAAAATACACGGGGGGCGGGGGGAGTGCGCGGAGTAAAAATAAAACTGAAGCTCCTGCAGTTGCATGCTGGAATATTCCTAGGGAAGTCTTCAAATAAGATTGCACACTTTGATATTATCACTTTAAAAAGCAATACTGTTTTAACAGTGTCTATTTTCTGCCACAGTTTGAACACAAGAAAACTGTTTAAATAGTTTATATAAAAGTGTTTATATAATTATGGGTCCATAACTGTAAGAAACAGCATTCTAATAAATCACATTTTCTCAAAAAGAATATACTTTTCACAAGAGAGAGCCAATTAGGGCAGACAGGTAGGATACCCTCTTTTTTGAAAAAGGATCCACAATTACTTACAATGCTAGTCTTTCCCACTCCCCTTGTTACCCCAAGGGTAAAAAAGTGGCTTTACAAAACATTCTCTTGTCAAAGTTGTATCTTGTGCACAGTAACAATAGCATTAACGGTATGCTTCTCCTTTTTGCGTTGTATTTTTGTTCCTTACTGTCCACCCAGGAAACTTTGCATTATCTGCACAAATGCTTTAAAGGCAATATAGGTACCCGGTAAAGCAAGTCTAAAGTATGCTTTAAAGGCAACATATGACACACTGGCAACAAAAGGTTTCACTGGTACGTGATTTAGGGGTGATCGACAAAGCCACATACTGAAGCTCTATGGGAAAGCAACTGATGTGCTTTAATTGGTGTTCATTAACTTCCCTTTTAGTTAAACCATTCCAAATTTCATTAGTATCCTCATATAAAGCAACCCTTTGAAGATGAAGGATGGGAATAAATGAGATGGGAACTTGATTAACTGCACTAAGCACAATAACCCATAAGAAGCAGTGTTAAAATGCTTGACAGCAAAGAAACAGCCCAAATCCAGATGCACCTGCTACACAAGGGCGCTCTTTTGGAGTGGGAGGAAACCTGGTGGGAAGATAAAAAATAAAGACACAGAACAAAAGTGGTCCTTGCGTTATTCAAATGTGTCCCATTTGTTGGTTCAGCCACTCCTGAATTTTATTTTTTTTTCTTTTATCATTCTTATTCTCCAAGCTGCTCACAAAGAAGTTTCCAAGAAGAAAGATGTTGTCAGCAGCACATGTTAATATACAAAATATTTTCACCCAGAAGGATGATGCACATTTGCCTGTATTACAAGTGTGAAGACTTAATGCTAACTAGCAGCTTTCTGCCTTCATTCCAATTTGCCACCACTAATTAACTGAACTGCAGAATTTTCAGTCAAATTTCAGTTGCAACTTACACAAGCAGCCTGACAATGACATGCTAATGTAAGTCTAAACAAAATACAGCACTTTCTGTGCTTTGGCATAAGTTGTTCCATATGAGTGAGAATAGCCTCTTCATTCCATACATAGCAGAAAACACAGAATAAATTCACTCCAGAGTTTGTCCCTTGTGAGTTATACAGTCTTCATCGCCAATTCAAGGATTCATTCATCTTCTGCATGATAAATACTTCATGTTTTTCAAGTGAGCCCTTTCTATACACAGCAAAAGCTGATTGTATTTGCCTAAGACATAAATAACCCTCAGTATGAAGGCTGTTTGGAGATATCACCTTTATGTATGTTTTGTTGCTTTTATTCTGAGTTGTATACTTGGCTTTCTGGGAATTCTAGCAGAAGGTAGCCAGCTGGCATTATAGAAGTACATGTAAAGTTATTGATTTCGTTCCATGTTTCTGACTGGCAAGAAGTTTCAATTTTACTTACACACTTGGACGAGTTTGTGGTCGTAAATGTGCCATTTGGTCAGTTGATCCTGATGTAGGCCTTTGTATTACACCTGCAGACTGAGGCCCAGAAGAGGCTGATGCAATGATTGCAGCAGACAAGAGAGGTGGTGGCGGCAGTGGAGGATTCATATTCTGATTTAATGAGAACAAAAAAAAAAGCAACAGATGATCAATATTGTTTGCTGAGCTGAATCAGCTGGGGAAAAAAAAAAAAAAAAAAAGAAGAAAAAAAAAGTATGTTATTCTAAGGAAATGGGAAAAAAGCAGCCAAGTTCAGTATTCCTTTACCCACTGGTACAATATAACTGGAGAGTTAGGTTTGTCTGTATTGCTTTTTTTCCAGTTTAAAATCCTGAAGTCTTGGCAGCTAATTAAGCAAATGACAAGCAATTTCTCAGCACAGGAAAAACAGAAAGCATTGTTTCTAATTATAACATCTTTAGGAAAGGACTCAACAAAAAATCAGAAGCCTTCCAGGAGGTAGATTTTGCATCCTACTTCTGACTGTACATCAAAACATGATTGTTTTTGTACCCTGAAGCTGAAACATAATATACAATTCAGCAGCAGTGCACCCCAAACCACCCCTTCTGGGGGAAATTTTCTTTTGATGTATGGGTTACAAAAGCAAGCACAATGTGAGACCATAGTCAGTGAGCTATTGTTACCACTTTCCCCTATTCTTCCAGTTTCAAGAGTTAGCTTTTGAAATTCAGTATTATCAAGACTGGTAATCTTTAACAAACACCCCAGTGAAAAGGCACAGTTCCTTTACAGGCAGATCATAATGGGGGTCCTGCCTACAGGCTTCTATGCCTTTTGAGACTCAATGGAGCAATTGTTACCTTCTGCTCTGTAAAGCCTCAGACAATTCTTTAGGACCTTGTGTACTAACACTCCTGGGAAAAGTCTCTTGCAAAGGAGAACTTTTCCATCCCCCCTTCCAAAAATAATTATTTGTGTTACAGCATACACAGAGAGTAATAAAAAACTTCCAACATTTGAAAATGTAAAACAATTCATTTCAAACATGATCTTTGACTTAATACAAACCTTTAATACTGAAAAAAAACTCTAAACCATGCCACTTCAGGTTTAAAAGCCACATAACAAAAATATAAATTAACAAAATGTCCTGAAATACTGCCTGGATCTTCCAGTACATCAGCAGATAAATGCACAACGTTATCAGTTTGGAAAATATATAATTGAAAGTCATTTTAATTTTCCTCAAATAGTCCACTTCTTAAGGGTGTTTGGGGTTTTTTTGTTGTTTTTCTAAACAAAAACCTATAAGGAAAGTAAGTTTTAGTTCTACACTGTGCGACTATTACCTCACTGCATTTGCTAAAATGTTAATAAAAAGAACTCTCTCTGCTAGTCTTACACTGTCAAGACACAGTAAAGAACTGCACAATGAAAAGCTTTCAATTCTAAAGGAAAATGATTAACTGAAAACTCTTTCAGTTTTTCGGTCCAAATTTTTATGCTTAAAATAATATAAATTGCACGGTATATTGTAAAATATTCATATTTTATTTATAGCTTTTTTCTTACGGTACATTAACAATTTCTTAAGACCAACTAGGCATCCTGTATCTAACACAAAGCAGACATGACCTGCTGGAAAAACATCATTTTGAGCTTTGATATTAATAGTTGAGTTATTTACAAGAATGGCAATTACATTTGCTTCACATTCTAGATCCCCATCCATTCAACAATCTTTTTAAAATATCTTGATAATTCATGCTGAAGTACCAACATTTCTCTTTCAGGTGCTTTAGAGATGCAGTTCTTTCCTCCTCCCAATCGGCTTCAACAAATGTCTTAGCTGAATCCAAGCTGAATGTGAGCATCTAACTTTTATGCAACATGCCTACAGAATGTGAATTCAAATCTTTTTTCAGGCATCTAGATTCCTTTATACATGGTAGAACCTGTAAATCCACATTAGGAGACAATGGAAATCTGGAAATCTTTAAAATTAAACCTATTCATCCACAATACCAAGGTTGTCACGATTTTACACTCCCTGCATCACTAAAGATATAAATGGTGGGAGCTGTATTTTATTCATTTGAACACACAATATACCTTGAATTTTTAGCTGCAATAAAGGCACCTTCGCAGCTCTATTTTATTCTGCTTTTTTCAGGTTCTGCTCCCCTCCGTCTCTATTACTATGATAATAAAACCTGCAGTGAGCCACAGCCCAATTAAACTCCTAAAGACTTGGCAAGTACTCAGAAATCTAATAAACTACCTGATAGGCTTTAGAGGACCAACGCTCCTCAGCCTGCACTGCTACAACTTGGTAAAATATATCCAAATGCTTGAGACAAGTTTTCAAGGAGTTTTCTTGCATGTAACCATTTTTCTAGCTATTAAGAAACATAACTACCATCAGAGCACAAGCTAGTTCTGATGGTTCTCAGATTCAACATTCTGTGAAAGAACATATGTAAACCCCACGTGATTTAATAAAATATGCTTATCAAAATAATTAAGAGTATTTTTATTTTAGGTAGTTGAGGGGGAAAAATCAAAAATTTCTGCAACTACTTTTCAGACAAGTGTACTTTCAAGCATACAAAACAGCAGAATAGTGATAAATTAATTTTTTTTAATTAGATGGAACATTACATAATTTGATACTTTAGTAAAAAATTCAAATAGTACCCATACTCAAGCTTTAGAAACTCATACATATTACCAAGTTTAAATATAATTAGGCTGAATCCCCATATCAGTCAACTGAAGATCAATGATCAGCTCACCCAAAGAATAACAAAAAGCACAGCAGAGGAAAAACCTGATCATTAATTGTCTTTCTTCCCACAAGGTCTAGGAAAAAATATAAGACTTGCAAAATCCTCTAAGGACGAACAAATTAAGGCTTATGTTTAACAAAATTCCTAAACTATAAATACATGTTATCATGAACAGACCTCTCATGCAAAACCTCATCATTTCTTTCAGCTGCTTCCTCTTCCCAACAAAAGTTGATTTGAATTTTTATTGGTTAAAACTCAAGACAGTTCCTATTTAAACCTCCTCCTGACTGACTTGAACTACTGAGTCACTTTGAACTACACAAAAGAGAGCTAAAAGTATCAGTATAATACAACCCTCACAGCTTGTGCTTCATTAATAATAATTCAGACTACTTTATATACTTCAACGTAGAGGAGTAATTTTTTTGTGCATGTGGGCAAGAGAACAGGACCAGAAAGAAACAACAGATTTTTTTGATTTTTGAAACCTTCAGCGTGTAAGTGAATGCAAACAGGCAAATATAGACCACCTATTTCTGCTAGCTAAGTGCACATACCAAGACACTATTTCAAAGTCAACATATTCAGCCTGCAGAAGTAGCAATACGGGTATCAAGGTCAACTGCAGTCCAAAATACTTTTAACTTCTCAAGAGACTGTAAAGGCAGAAGGAAAGGAAGGTAAGTTATCTGTTGTTGCAACATTCTGGTTTTATTCTGCTGCTTTGGAATATAACTCTAACTTTGCAGTGGTGTATTTTCTCTCTGTTTTTCCCATATCATGGTTCAAATCACATACTTCCTTTAAGAGTTTTTTCAGCAAAATCTATGGCAACTAGATCTCCTCCATTAGATAACTACCTTATAAATTACCCCCAAGAATTTCCTCCCAAATAAATGAGCCTTACATAATTGTATTGCATATTTTAACCCAACAACTCTTGAACTTGACATCTGCTATTTATATTTTACAAAGAACTTCAAATATATTAACCACCTACAAGGTTCAAAAATGCCAGAGCAGACCAATTAATGCCCCCATTAAGGGCAAAGTTGTGGTTTGAAGTCCCAGCAAACAGTGTAAGTGATAACATCACAGTCAAAAGCCTCAGCTGTGAGAAGTTTGTCTCAGTTCATAGCTTCTTCGATTTCAAAGAATCAAACCTCAAAAGACAAAACAAGAATTAATGCTGCTGGCTAAAGAACTAAGCTAAAGAACTGCTGCTGTAAAATAAAACTTTTAAATAAATTATCGCAGGTTTTCTGACTGCAAATTAAAATTTGCTTAAGTGATACAAGCAGCAGAGAGTGTTTATAGTCATTCGACAAAAGCACTCTCATTCCTAAGTCTTAGTTGTGTCCATTTTGGCTGCCAATTTGTAAATTACTGACTGCATACAACATTTGGTACCAAATAGCATCTACAAAATATTATTATGGACAAAGTAAAATTAGTACAATTGGCATTTTTTGTACTACCATTATATTTCCCAAAATAACAGCATAACAAACTAAAACATGACCCACACGTATACACAGATAAAAGATTCACAGGCTTCTTTGGGCTAGGAATTATTCTCAACTATCTTAGAGAAACTTGCTACCCAACAAGACAGCTCAAAATATCCCATCTTAACAATAAAAAAGCCATACAAGAAGAGAAGGTACTAGTTTTTCTTTACTTCTAGATTCAGGACAGATAAATGTAGCAAAGATACATAAATTCAGCATTACTGTAATGGTATTTAACCTTCTCTTCTTTGCTGATGGGGAATCAGGCTCATCCTCTCTGATTTCTTCTACTTATTCTGACTTTGGCATGAAGTAGAAGAAGTTGTATAAAGAGCTTGTTCTCAAAGAACAAGCAATTACTTCACACAGTGTTATAAACACCAAAACAACTGACAGGAAGAAAAATCCAATGAAACCATCTTCATGCTAAAGAGAAACTCTCCCTTGTTCCAATCCAACCCCCTTAGTACTCAGAAATGGGAAAAATGCTAAAGGGAGAAGCTTAGAGAAATCCAGGAATTTATACTTTATACCAAAAGGACTCAAGCCTACCACTTCTGATGTATTAAATCATACAATCACAATTGTTCCATAGCTTAAAGTTAATGCTCAGAATGTCAGGGAGGGTATTTCCAGAAGGGAAACATCTGGATAGACAAGAACACCACTTTCTGTCTTGACCTGTGACAACTGTTTTGCACATACCTAAAATTAAAACAAGAGTTTATGAAGCAAGAGAAAAAGTGAACATAAACCACAGACTTCACAGTCTGTGACTATAAACTGTATCATCTAATATCATCAATAATAAAAGAACACAGGAACGACCTGACTGTAGCCTGAGCTGCCAGCTGGAGTTTTAGTCATGCTGAAAACAAGTCAAGAAGAAACAGAACATTATGTACAGAAGGTTACTGACTTTTAAAGAGGGTGGCAGAGAATAATTCAGATTCTCAATGGGAATTATATGCCTAATTGGAAACATAACCAGGAACATGGTTATCACAAAGAGAAAGTCGCACTCCAGGATACAGGATGATCACGTGGCAGAAGTTTCACTCCATGCTGCATTTAGCACTGTAATTTAATTCCTGTGGGTACCAATGGTGAGATTGCTTTTGAACAAGCTTATGCTACTAAGGCACCCAAGGTGGTTTAATGACTTTGCACCAGCACTAAAATAAAGTGTTTTTCCATGATGGCATCAAAGAGAGAACTACTGATTCTTAACAACAAACAAAAGTGTTTGATACTGAGAGGAATAAAAAAAGCAACTTCTGACAGAACTCTTGAAATTATGCTTTGAATCCTGCCTACCCCATCCTCTCCAAAACATATCTTAACCACAAATCAAATCACTCAATGTTTGCAGCACGTGTGTTAGTTAGAGTTGTATTCCGCCTAACAGCACAAATGATACCAAAACTGATTTTGTTTGCTCAGTTCTCACAGGTATTTTCTGAAGGACAGGATGAAAGAAGCGTTAAGAGATTACATGGATTAGTATACAAGCAGCTAATTGTTTCTAGTAATAGATGTACACCTCATATGCAAAAGGACCGGGGGGTCCTTCTTGGTGGGCATCAAGTTGAACGTGAGCCAATAATGTGCCTCTGTGACAAAAAAGGGTAATGTTATCCTGGGCTTCATTAAGAGGAGTCTTGCCGGGAGGCGGAGGGAGGTGGTCCTTCCCCTCTCCTCAGCACTGAGGAGGGCAAACCTGCAATACTGTGTCCAGTTTTGTACTCCATAGCACAAGAGAGACATGGACATTCTGGAGAGTCCAGCAAAGGACCACTAAGATAATTAAGGGACTGGAGCACCCCTCCTATGAGGAAAGGCAGAGAGAGCTGGGACTGTTCAGCCGCGAGAAGGCTCAGGGGGATCTCATCAAGGCACGTAAGCACCTGCAAGGAAGGTACAAAGATGACAGAGCCACGTTCTTTTCAGTGGTGCCCAGTGAAACACAAACTGAAGCACAGGAGGTTCAGTCTGAGTACTGGGAAACTCTTTCTTTCCTGTGAGTGTGACCGAGCGCTGGCACAAGGCGGCCCAGAGCAGTTGTGGAGTCTCCATCCTTGGAGATAATGCAAAAGGTACCTGGACACTGTGCCGGGCAACTCTCTCTAGGTGGCCCTGCTTGAGCAGGGAGGTTAGACTAGATGACCTTCAGAGGTCCCTTCCAACCTCAACCACCCTGTGACACTAAAATATGAATCTAAAAATAAGAGGACTATTAATTAGTTCAAGATGAACATATATTTAACAGTAGGACTGCACAGATGATCCACAGACTGAAGATGTCATTAACCACAAAAGGACAAAGTATTGCTACAGCGCAACCTGCGTTACTCCGTCAAGCAGGGCAAAAGCACACTGCCTGCGTAGCTGTCAATGATAAGGTCACCTGTCTGAAGGACAGAGAACGTGAAATACATTTACTTGGATGAGAGAAATTATTGCATCACTGCCGACGATGAAAATCTGTAGGATCATGGTGGATATTTAGCTGAACATCCGCTTTGCGCTACACTCGGGCCAAACCAATGGCTGCAAATTCTCAAGCTATATATTCTCAGACTAACAGGATAAAAGTAAAAGGGTCATATTATCAGTATTTTCACCAAAGAATGACCATGCAGCACTGTACCCGGTTCTGGAACGTGCTTACCAAGTGCTGACCATGCCAGAAGGAAGTACTGGAGATACTTCAGAAAATAATAGCATTGTCATTGCAGGGACAGAAAAACTTCAGAGTCCCAACAAAATGTATCAAAATCCAATCTCTCAGCTGCGACTCAGCCTCACCCAAGCGTTCACTTAAACAACAGAAAGTTGATCATAGAAGACAGATAATTCCGCCTTCAGTTTTGCAGGCAAATGGGTAAAATGGCACAAGCGCCGACAGTTGAAAATCAAGCCCGACAAACTCAGCAGCAAGGCCGTTCCTCAGTTTCCCTGCCTTGGGAAGCCGACCAGGTAACGACACCTGAGCAGAGCCTCGGCCTTCTGCTGGGAGTGGGCTGTTTGGGGGGGTGCGGTTCA
>KL285336.1:0-22595 GCA_000699545.1 Podiceps cristatus
GAGCGAGCGAGGGAATGAACAGCTGAATGAATGAACAAAGGCACAAATGAACGAAAGGTGCCCAAACCACTGGCCGACTCCCACTATATGCTGGGCATGATGTCTATGGTATGGGCTGCATCCTTCCTCTGGCCAGTTTGGGTCAACGGCACTGGCTATAACTCCTCCCCGCTTTTTGCACCTGCACATCATTAGCAAAACCTGGGAAGCTGGAAGAAGTCCTTGATCTCTTAGCAACAACTAATAACATCAGTGTATTATCAATGTTCTTCACACACCAAATCCAAAACACAGTAGCTGCTGGGAAGAAAATCAGCTCCATCCCAGCCGAAACCAGGACAGGCGCCTAATTTCCTTTAAAAGAAACGGCAACCCCCCTACCAAGACAGATAGTTTTGCAAATGGACCTTACAGATACGAGCCCCAAAACGGACTCCTCCAGGGCAGGCACGGCCGGCACCATCACTCTGCCCTGGGGAAAGAGAGAAGCCACGAGCTTTGCAGTGTAAGCGCCAACCCTAGACCAGGATCGGGCTGATGGAAGGATGAGTGAACATGGGGAGCAGTTAAGGTCCCCCCCAGTTTGCCCATTGCTCTTCTCCTTACCAGATAGCTCCCGAGCCGCCAAGGTTTAAAGCACAGCGTTTGAAGACAGCGCTGGTTTGCAGGAAAATGCCTTGCTGCAGGCCAGGGGCAGTGGGGGTGGCTGCCCGCGCCGAGCCGTGTAACCCCGGCCTGGACTGCAGACCAAGTTAGCTGAGGGTGAACTGGTCACAAGCAACGTGTGGAGCAAGACTTAGCTGCTGAAACGCTTGAGTGAGTAACATCAAAGCAACGCACTCGGAGGGTTGCAATAGGCAATTCATACAAGGCAACGAGGACCATTAGTTTGTTATTTACCTTGATCTTTGGGACAGATCTGTGGTTTATCTTTTAATTTGACATTCACTGCACGAGTGTCTATCTGAACTTGGAAGCAAAGGTTAAGCAATGCTGCACTCATTTTTCATGGAACTTCCCCAGGCTGTGACAACGTATCTGATCCATTGCTCATGTCAGAGCGTGCTAACACGAAAGCTCGCTTCCAAAATGTAAAATACAGCAGCAAACTCCATCTCAGCTGCACAGGGAGAAAATCAAGGGAGAAGATCACACTTTGCCCCAAATATCTGCAGTTGTGTCCTGCCCAGGACCCCCCACTGCAGGCAGGAGATGACCCAAATCACCCAGCTCCAGCCTGGATGGGCAGCAGCGGCCACGGGCTGATGGTCCAGGCTTGGCCCTGCCAGCAGCTGAGATCCAGGACACCTTGTCCTCGCTCATGTTGCTACTCGGCTGCACCAGAAAATTGCCTCACTTGTACACTGACAGAGGTGAGACACCGACCACGACACTTGGGTCTGGCCGAGCACAGTTGCTCTCATGTTCTGCCATCAAATATACCAAAAGCACAGGGTGGGCTTGAAATGTGCAGGAATGATTTGAAATCAGCCCAGCAAAATGAAACCACGGAGGTTTGGCCAGCAATCACGTATTGCTCATAATAACAGCACAGACACCAGGAAGCTCCCCGCACTGGTCAAGAACAAATACAATTAAATTGGTTATTCTCAGGTAACTGGTGGGTTGGGTAGGGCAGTACTAAAAAGGCAGGGCTCGATCGACCTAAATGAAAATTTCTCTCCTTTTTTGGACCCTAAGTGTCAGCGGGAACAAGCACGGGTGTGCCAATGTCTTGCCAATGAGCACAGAAAGATGCCCAGGTTTCCCATGGCATGTTCACCTGCAATTGCAACTCAGATGATGGACGATACATTCAAAAATGGATGGATTGATGCAGATGTTTGGAATTTGATGATAATTTGGAAACTGGCCTACAAATAAACTATAATAATAAGGCTCATGCTTTATTGGAGAGTCTCTGCGTAAAGCACCATAGTGACACGAGCTTCTGTGCTCAGACCCAACTGACCACATGCCAGAAGGTCAGAGCAGAGGGACAGGTCATAGAATCAGAATCACAGAACCCCTTGGTTGGAAAGGACCTTTAAGATCATTGAGTCCAACCATGCTTGACCACTAAACCATGTCCTTAAGCACCTCATCTGCCCGTCTTTTAAATCCCTCCAGGGACGGTGACTCAACTGCTTCCTTGGCCAGGTCCGTGGTTAGGAAACCAGTGCCGCACTGCCGTGCCAGCTGCCCACCTGGGTTGTAAGCATCACTGGTGACTGATCACTCTAGACTTTTAACAATCAAATGGAAAGCCAGGGGAAAGATCCAGGTCTTGCAGCAAGGAGCGTTACAATGAATGCCAAGCAAGCGTCCGTGCGCGGTGTCTGGGGAAATCGCTGAACTGATGCTTGCAGTGAGTGCTTAGATTAAAACCAAGCACATGGGCATGCAAGGAAGGAAGTTCGCAAGGCTGCGTGGACCCACCCTGACCTAAGTAACCACTGAAGGCTCTTCTTGGTCCTTTAGCAATCAGCTCTATGAGTTCCAGATGTTATCGCACCTCTTGCAGCGCTTGTGTGGTGCGGAGCTATGACCAGGAGCACGTACAGCTCACAAGGTGGGCGACCCGCTGGTTGCATGAAGCAAGATTATTTTGGTTCTGTAACACTGTCTTGCAACTAATTTGAATTTGAGTTCAGTACTTAAAAGTTCTAAGGTGAATCCAGGGTTACGGAAAAGAGCTACCTGCCCAGCTGGTACACAATACTCCAGACGTGCACAACATACTTTTTCAGCTGTGTGCATTATCCATAACCAATTTTACATTTCCCTGGGTATTTTTTTCAACTAACTTCAAGAATTAACATGTTGGTATTCACATGCACATCCACTTGTACTTTCAGATTCCTCCTTTGCTCCTATTTCTAAGGAAGTGCATTGATTTCACCATCTAGGTATGATTTACAGTATCTTGAGGCCCAGATAACGAAGTTAAAATGCTTCAAGACCCTGCTATTAATGAGATCACACTTTGATTCATTGCAGATGCAAAAGTAATGACTGAATGAAAACAATAGGCGAGTGAGAAGCAGAGCTAGGGCATGAGTTAGCACCCACTTCACGTGATGTTGGTGTATTAACTGTGGCAGCCCAGACTGACTCAAGCAAAACCACCAATTACTTTATGCCAAGCCTTTAAAAAATGGAATCACACGGAAGAGATGAGGTATGGTAAAGCTAGATCCCAAGTGAAGTTGGAAACTCATAGTCCAGATCTGAGCAAAATGCTTACGGAGAATAGGCTGATGGGATGCTCCAACTCACTTGCTGAAGTAGCTGCCCAAAAGTATCGCAATTATGGGAAGGCACGTTAACATAGCCCAGGAGGAAACGATGGATCTCCAGGACCAAGAGCTGGGGGGAATTGTTGACAATTTTTGGTTGATTAACCAAAATCAAAACATTCTTTGGGAACTTCTCAGTTTTGGTGAAATGTTTACCTAAGTTGGGAAGGTTTCCTCCCATATCTATTTCCCTGGGCAGTTTATCTCACTGACTGGAAATCAATATACTTCCTAAAATTGTAAGCACCCAGCAGACACGGGAGTCTTCCCAAGGCGGCTCCTGAGGACAAAGAGGAGGCAAGGGAAGGACTGTGACCTGGAGAGGCTGTTCAGAGTCCAGCTGCATCCCAGCAGTCCACCAGCTTCAAATACCCAGTCAGAATAACGCACGGGAGTTTTGTTGCCGTGTTTGGCAGACTAATTAAATACCTTGAAAAAGCCATGCAGCCACAATCAGGCCGCACCAGCCCCATTTGCCACCTTGCCAGCAGCGACTCCTCACCCATGTGCCATTCTGTGCCAGATGCCAAAAGATGCAGAGAGAGAGCACCTATAGCGCAGCCTCCACCACCTCCGTCCCGTCTCAGCTGTGCCAGCAGTAAAGCTGCGGGTCTGAGCACAATCTGTTCCACAAGTGACTGGAAAATACATTACAGCTGTAATGAAAATGGATTTTTCTTTTCTTCTTCACCTACTGTGAAATATGAATTGGGAATTTATTAGCTATGAGCTGCTGCAAAATAATGTTGCTCTTAAAATATTCAGTACTCTCCTGGCTCCAAAGGACTTTGGTTAACTAGAGACAGAACAGAGAGTTTGTGGTGGGTTTGGTTGGGGTTTTTTGTGGGTTTGTTGTTTTTTTTTTTTAATGTCCTGGAAAGGATCAGTTTCTTCAGAGGCTTTTTCATTTCCATTTGCAGGCTGCAAGCAGAGATGTGGAGAGCAAATCTGCAGCGGCGTTGAGTCATGAAGGAGAAGGTGCCGCACACTCTGCGCTCACTGAGGCACAGTGGGGAGGCAGAAGGAAAACCACGGGGGAAAGCAAGTTGTGGCTGTGGTTTAGCGATGTCCCAGTGCCCTTCTGCCAGGTGCCCAGCGGCTTTAGAGGCAACGAGCAGCATCGGTCCTTGGGACCTGCTCAGGTTCCTGCCGGTCCACCCCAGGGCCAGTGAGACCCTAGACTGCATGAGGACAGGCACGTGCAGCCTGGACACTGTCAGAGGTGTGGGGCTGCTGTCCCAGGGGGGTGTGTGTGCCCTTGGGTGGGCTGTGCTCCATCCCTGCAACATCTGAGCAAGGTTTTGGAGGTACAGAGACCACCAAGATCCACCAATGGTGAGCACCAGCAGTAGGGGTGGGATGGATGAAGAGGATCTGGGACTTTAAAGCCTTCTTGCTAGTAGAAGAGTTTGGTCTCCAAGGCCTCAGCAATACTTGATACTCCTGCCAAGAAATCACTCATCATGCTTAAGTCTGCTTTTCAAGGAAATGATGAAGAGTCCTGCAAGATCTGCAAGTCCTCCAAGATCTACTCAGAGACCAGTGTAAGCCACAAACATAGGTGGCTATACATCTATCTGCTCTGCCCAAAGCTGGGGCACAGTCTGGTTCTGTGGTCAGGTCCCAGCTATGTTTGGGTTCCAAACAACCCAAAACTCCCAGGAGAACCAGGCCCACTGCTTTCACTCAGGCCCCTCAGTCACCGTGTTAAGAAGCTGCCGGGGTTGGTACCCAGAGAGCCCAGCAGACCCGATGGGCGTGCTTCCAACATCATCACACAGTTGTAATTAAACAGCTGTACGGTGACGCGGTGAAGCGGACCATGCAGGAGCAACTCAACCCACCAGAGCCAGAGCAGCCTTTGAAGTCAGCACTTATCACCTCCATCCACCACCCACACAATTAAAACTTTTTTTCTCTTTTTTTTTCCCCACAAAAGAGTGGATGCCAACACAAACAGAATATCCCCCACGCTTCTCCGCTAATCATTGAACAAACCCACTACGAAGGTGACCCCAGACCCTCGTGCGGAGCGGGGATGGGGATGCGCTGGAGCACACAGGGTCTCGGAGGCGGGAGGACCGAGCTTGGGAACGGCTGTGCTGTGCTCTGCAAGTGAAGGGCTGTCCAGACAGACAGACGCAGAGGTCCTCCGGCATGCACCGAGCAGGGCAGGAGATGTCCCTGCCCCGGCCTGTCCACCTCCCACCACGCTTCTCCTAACGGGCTTTGAACCTATTTGCCGATGTTGTTGCACATTTGGTGTGGCAGCAGTGCTCCCAGGGTGTTGTGTTTGCTCAGATTTCCAGAAAGGGGTGATTAAACCAGGAAGGAAAATGGGGAGAGGTGAGAGCACCTCCTGCCCAGCCTGGCCCGAAGGCACCAGGGGGCATGGCGGGAGCGCCAGGGACCCATGGAGACCCATGGAGACCCACGGGGACCTGGGGAGGGAGAGGTGGCAGGGCAGGACAGGGGATCTGGAGGACCAGGCGAACCACAAGCTGTCAGCTTGGCTGCCGAGAGAACAATTTATTTTCAAGGGCTTTGAACAAAAACTCAGAGGAGTAACACAATGATTTCACACGTACCTAAAAGAGGAGCTGTAATCTCCTTTCTCCCGGCTGCAAGTGAACTGATTTTCCTTAAGGTTGAGCTCCAAAGGTCCAACACCTCTTGACAAGCGAGAAGTCACGGACTGAGAATTAGGAAGAAGAAACATGTGAGGTCTTCATCCAAGGCAGAAATACCTTCAAAGCTGTAAAGACAAGATCTCCTTGAGCAAAAGAATCACTCCCACCTCTGCTGTCACTTACCTGTTCATTTGGCAAAACTTTGCCATCTGGACAGCTAATAAAATTCACACGATGAGACATGCCCGGTGAAAAATCCTTGCTTGCAGGTTTTTAGTAGAAACAATATGCTTCCATCCCCCCAAAATTTGAAACCAATCAATTAAAAAGAAGTTTCAAATGAATTCAAAAGCAATTTGCATTCTGGTTGTTAAGTGTTTTCAGCTCATTCCAAAAGGAAAATACCAAAATAAGATGGTAATTCATATCATTATGGATATTTATTTCTGCTGGCATGGTACCTTCATGCTAATCTTTTTGAAACTGGTGAATAAATCCCTGCTTTGATAGTTTACACTGAGGAATGAAGAGCCTAAAGGAAAATTGACAGCAGATAACAATAAAATCAACAATTTCTTTTGGGTTTTCTTTTTTTTTTTTTTGGAACTGACATTTTCCTGTGAAAATGTGAAGTAAAAAATGTCTTTTTCAGTGGGAAAACAACTCAAGAAATTCAGACCCTGCCAAGAAGCTGTCCCACCTGCCCCGGAGCAGGGCCACGGGCTTTGCAGCAGGGGGAGTTGAGCTGAGCGCCGTGATGCTCGGCCACACAGCCCAGCTCCCCTGCTTCCCCTTCCCTTCCCTTCCCTTCCCGAGAGCCTTGGTTTTGTCCCCCTTTTCTTATTTGCATTTGCCTGGAGCTCACCTCCCAGGAGGACTTCTCTTTTACACCAGCATAGCTAGTAAAGTCCCATCAGGCTCTCCCCAGCCAGCATCTGTCACGTCTCCATCGGGACCATCCCCATTCACCCTGCGGTGCTCCGGGGTGTCTCAGCTCTCTGAAGCCCCAGCACTAACACCCAGCTCAGCATGCAGCTTTCCTACAAGGCTTTCCCCCAGGTCGTGTCCCTGCCACCCTTTGCCACTACTGTTTGATTCAATCTTCCCAGTGCTTTCACTCGGATGAAAAATGCTTCATTTCCCACCCCGACTGAGCACCCACCCACCCACTGCCAGGCACCAGGGACCACCACCACCAGTGCTGAGCTTCACCTCCCCTTTGGACATCATCCCTCTGGGGATCATGCATCTCTAGTAATGGAGAACTGGCGTATTTTAAATGAAAACCATCTGCCTCGTATATATTCAAAGCCACCAACCACGGCAGATGCTGCATCTCTCAACGTATTCAGCGAAGGGAAAGTCTCAGCAGCAGCTTTGACTCTCCAGATGCCAGCGCAGAGGTGCCTCCTCCTGCTTGCTGGCCTCGGCGAAGAGGAATGATTGATTTTACAGTATCACAGCCAGATCTCCAGTCACAGATGACAGCTCTGGGGAAGGTTTTACTGCTTGCTCCTTGTGAGCTTTGTAAGATCTGTAGTAATTATTTTTCCTTAAAAAAAATAGGTGAAGTAATCCTTCTGCTAGGGCTGTGGTTAGTTTTCCTAAAACTGGTGTTTTCAGATGATTTCAGAAAGCAAATAAGACTGCCTAGCACAGTTTTTCAAAATCATTCCTAGTCATGTATTTCAAACACTCCATCAGATTTTCAGAAGAAAATAGATTTCCAAAGTGCTCAGTGGGTGCTGCTGGCTGCTAGAGAAAATGGGGACGTTGTCTTGGTGCCTCAAAGGAAAGCGGCAGATTTTGCACAAACCTAACACGTTGGAGATGGATGCCAAATATGTGCTTTCCCTGAGTTTCAGCTGCATTTTCTTTTCTGAAATGATTCATTTATAGCTCCAAATGTGAAATATGGATAAATCCAGGAAAGAGAACAGGAGAATCCAACAAGAGATAAAGCGTCATGACATGGTTCTTGTGCGTGTCCATACTCCTGAAGCCAACAAACCAAACCGCTCTGCTGTAAGCCTCAGAAAAATGAGAGAAAATGCTAAGTTTTGCAACATGCAGACCCCAGGACACAACTAAAAAGGTTTGGTAAAGGGAATTGATGAGGGAGCTAAGGAAAGCCCTTGCCTGTTCAGATGGGAATGCCTTCTGTGAAAGGCACTGTAGAAGTAGCTCTCACAAAAAATCCCTCCAGTTTTGTACAATTTAGTGTAAATTAGTTTCATCAGTGGCAATTAAGCAGAAATGCAACCCGAAAGACCTCTAACCTTTGAATGTCAGACTTGGACAGCAGCAAAGCAGATGGCTCATCTTTGCAACTGCTGTGCAGTTAATACACGGGATAACCTCCTTTCTGGGGCTGCGCATACAGAACCCCACATTTAGAAAGCAGTTTGTTTATTTAAGCTTCTCTGTCTGACTTTACAAGCACTTACATTTGGCAGGGGAAATCGTGGTCAACTTAAAAAGGGTGGAGGTTTGCTCAACGGTTCCACGTGGCAGCATTCCACCCTCTGAGCAGGGATAAACTGGGACGGGCAATCAGGATCCTAAATCGGGTCTTCATTTATGGATTTAATCATTTTATTGCCTGAAATAAGAGAGTACAACTTTCTGAGGAGACTAGAAAAGTGTGCCTTATTTAGCTGCAAAAAATGAGCAGGTTGACAGAGGTTACAATCGCTGTTTATAACTATGTAAGGAATAACAGCAGGAAAAGAAAATAATTAAGCTAACACCACAAGAACTATTGGGAATGAGCTGGCCATAAATAATTCAGGATGGAAATGAGAAGAAGATTCACACCATTAAAGGAAATCTCCATAAAAACATCCATTCTTGCCTCCAATTAGTCTAAAATTTCATGGGGGTGGTGTTGTATTTTCAAGCCGTGACCTGAAAGCCTCCTCCCAAGCTGCTGAGCACTGGAGGAGGACATACCCTGGTCCCGTCTCATCCTCGTCTGTGGTAGCAAAGGCTGGATGCAGAGCTGGGGACCCTTCCCGGGAAGGGGCAGCCACGTCAGGGCAGGCACCAGCTGGAGAGTGAAAAATTACTGAAATTTCATTCTGAAAGCTTTCAGAGACACTGAAAGGCACACACCTGGATTGCTTTCTCTAGTTTGAACAACTGAAGTCTGTTTCCAATAAGCAAGACCTGGCCAATATTTATACATCCTTTACAACATATGTCCTGGAATTTCTTTTATTTCCTTTTTCCATCCCAATTTTACCGTCCCTCGAGTTGACATTGCATTTTACCGTCAAAGGGCCAGGCTGGCAGTGGAAATGAGTTTGTAACTTTACCTTTTGTATGGACCAGGGTCTAAACTTTTTGGCTCAGGCCTTTCTGTAATTTATCCTCTACTCTGGCAAGCAAAACTCCTCTATGCAGTAATGCAGCTATTTAGGACAAAACAAGCTGTTTTGTCACCCAGCACAAAGGAGACATGGACGTGACTGATGTTTCTTGAGCAGGTCCCTGCTTTGGTGATGGCTCAGGCCACCAAGAGCCAACTCATCAAAGGCAGCCCCCGCACTCCCAGAGGTCTGGATCCTACCAGAGGCAATAACAGATACCACTGCCTTTGCTCTTCAGAAAATACAGATTCTGAGGGACAACCGCCAGCAACTTGCAATATATTTCCAAGTTAGTGGATTGTAATTCCTTGAATTTGCAGAGCATCTTTAATTGTAGCACTAATCAAAGCAGTTTTTAGACGTTAATTCTCGCAAAGCCTTCATAAGGCTGTTACACCCAGAGAAAGCAAAGCCGGCAGAGATTAACTGATTAGCACAGAGTATGTCACGTCTCGGCAGGAGCCCTGCCCTGCCCCAGATCAGCTGTGTTGTTATTTTATAGCAAAAAAAAAATTGCAAAACCATGCCAGGCTAAGCCTGGAAGACTCTGCTTCAGCAGAACGTGCCGAGCACCAGGCTTGGCTGTGCCACCTGCTCATGGGTGCCCAGCGTCACTGCCTGCCGCTCCCACCCATCGCCACGCTCCAGGGTGGGTCATTGTAAAAGGCACAGATGTAGCACAGGATTAAAAAACCCAACTGGAAAGGTTTGGACCTCACTGTGCCTCTTCCCCGGATGGTTTGGTCCTAACAAGTCCTAACAACCAGCTCCTGATTTGGTCCTAACGAGTACCAGTGACCCTTTGGGTGTCCGTAAGGACCTGAGGGTCCCCCCAGGCATACACCCCCCTCCTTACCACCACCATGAACTTCTCTCTAAAACCACAGAATCACAGACTGGCAGGGGTTGGGAGGGAGACCATCCAGTCCAACCCCCTGCTAGAGCAGGGTCACCTAGAGCAGATCCCCCCAGATACATCCACCAGCTGCTTCGCACAGAAAACATGGCATGACCAGATTTCTCTGCAGCCATCCCAAATCTCTTCTCCTTTAGCCACCCCGAACCCAGAAGGCTAAGGGCTTCAGAGCACATTCCCCCTTCAACATGCCACTTGGCAGCTGAAGCACTGACCTTTGACCTCAGAACTTTCACTGATGATCAGTCCCTCCCTGCACACCTGGATCATCCTTTAACAAGCTGCCACGGATCAGCCCCTGTCTGGGGTCAGCTGGTCCCAGTTAAGCATCGGCTTGGCAGAGTCGCCTTCATCCACCTCGCTGGAAGAGCTGTCCCCTGGAAACGCCAGGCTGGCTTAGCTCATCACGGCCCTTATCAACAAGGACACCCCTCACAGGGCTTTCTGTCCCTCTGGCCTGAACAAGAAAGATTTCTGTGCAAGCCAGGCGATGTGTCCGGGGGAGGCGATGCCAGCCCGGAGATAACACGGATACAGCTGCCTCTGTTCCCTGGGAAATCTGCCGTGGGAGAGAGGGTCTCACTTGGGGGAGCTGCTGTTTGTGGCCATTCAAACCGATGTTGCTGATTAGTTGATAGGAGGTGGCGTGGGCCAGGCTTGCTTTCCCAGCGTGCAGGACAAGCGAGGCTGCAGGGAGTCAGCATTTTCTGTCACTCCACGCAGGGTTTATCTAAGGAAAAGGCACCAAGGACGGCACAGCCGACGGCGGGAGGAGAAAAGCCGAGCACAATGATATCATAAAATGCTCCCTGAATCATTAGCTACAACTCGTATCTTTGCTCGGGCTAAAGAGACAAGGGGTTGCAAATAGATGCCATGGAGAAATGCCAGGAGAAAAACTGCTTCAATTTTACTGACGAGGCTATTGCTGATTAACTACTTTGCAGCTTGGCCTGTACCGAGGGCTGGATCTGGACACAAAAATCCTGAAATTGTTTCCACTTCAAGCGTGAGCAGCCAGGGAACCATAAACTGCACAGCAGAGACCTCATACCCCTCCAAGTCCATAGGGCCCTGATGCTGGCCCGTGTCTCTCGGCATTGGGCATGAATGGTTAGAAACATGGATGCTGGAGTAGGTGGAGAAAAAGCATACAATACATGTTGACAGGAGCTAATTAGTCCCATAAATACATCCTCCTTCTGAAGATACCTGTACTGGTTAGTGATTTTTCTTAGCCAAATAGTTTTGACAGGTTTTCAGGATAATGAAAATCTATATAACTAAGGAATAAATATATTCGTGTAGGTCTCTAAGGACGGAAGAGTGAGAATGCATCTTTAAGAGGAGCTCCCCTGCAAACTCAAAAATAGAAAATTCCAGAACCCATCAAGTAATGAACAATAAAGCAGTAAACAATAAAAGTAATAATCCATACAGCAAAATGCAGCATTTCCTCTCTGAAACAGCCCCCGCGCGCAGCTTGCTGTGCTATGGTACTGCACACCCTTTCTGCTAACCCAGGCATTCCCTCCCGCGGAACAACGCTGGCAGGTGGATGTTCCTTAGGTATCGCGCACCATGACTTTCTCTCCAAATCATTTTTCCCTGAGCATTGCTTAGCAACTTGCTTATGGTTATCAATAACTCCAAGCAGTTCACCCTAATGACCGTACTGTGATTTTTTTTTTTTTTTTTTTTCCCCTAGCTCTTCCCGTGCTGCTTCCTCCAGCGAGGAATGACAAACAGCGATTTGAAAGGACCACGGCCTCTGCAGGCCAGCCTGTTCCCTGCTCTCCTTGCCGTGAGTGTGGACCCACGGCAGGATGCTCCCAGGCAGCCAGCACAGCTCCCCTGGCCCAAAGCACCCAAAAGGCTCAATGCTTCTCATTTGAGGCCTAAATGCCAAAATGCCTTGCTCCATTGCCAGTAGAATCGTGGGTTACAAAATGAGATTGCCCTCTCTGATGCCCCCACCCAGCCCTGCAGTGCAGGCAGCAGGTCTTCCACCTCCAAGGAAGGTCTGCAGTCTAGACCACCACGTAGGCTCCTACATTTTTCCATGCTACCGCAGGCATTAATTGATGTGCATATGCAAATTATGCTAGAGAATCTTGTGAGCAGAGACTGTCATCCAAACCAGAAGGAAAAGCAGGAGATGTCTCTAATTACATGCATTTATTCCGTCAAAGTGTGCTCCTGGTCAGATCATTAACTGCAAAGAACTACTCAGACTGCAATCTAATATTCAGAGGTTTCAAACATCTCATGTCTTCTTGTGCCAGCAGAATATTTCAGCTCCTGCATGAATCTCTCTTTCACCTTCCTCATCACTGCCACGATGACAAGTCCCTTTTCATGGCTTGTAGCATCTTGCCAGATTCCTCAGGCAGAAAATGTCCCTTTCTGAGTCACTGTAGAATATCGCAGGCTGCAGAGCAGCCAAAGCCTCCTCCTGCTTCCCAACTTGCCGTCCAGTTTTACAAAATCTTTGTCCCAGCCTGCGGACAGAACTGCAGCCCCATAAACAGCATAAGCATCAGGAGACGTCTGCCAACCCCTGCTCTTTGCAAGCTACAGGCTAATTTATCTATATGCTGCTGGTCAAAACTGCAGTATATCTGCATGGGCAAAGGCAGGTGATGAGTGCTGTGGCCTCAGCTACTGAGTTAAGGAGCCCATATGGTGATGTACATTTTATTTAAGTGGCCTGCAGTGAACATGTGTAGAGGATGCAATCCTGGCTCCAGACAGGCCAAATGTTGAATTTCAGGATGGATCTAGGGTCCTCCAAAACATGAAGACACCCTGAAACAGATTATCCCCATCCTGAGACTCTAGACTTCTCTGAAGCTCAGAGTTTGCACGCAAAGCTATTGCTAATCTTTTATTTTACTGACACAAACATCTAAAAAAACCCAAACAAATCCTACCTATTTTTGAATGACCCTGCCTGAAACTCCACCTACCTCATCTGGCTTTCCCGGGCAGGAGGATCATGGCATCAAGCGAGCATGGGCTACCCCATCCCCCGCCGTCCCCTCTGGGCTGTGTGACCTGCTCCGGGCCAGCCAGCCTCAGCACCACAGGGGAGCCTGTGCCAGGCTACACAATAATCGCTTGTTTAATACAAATCAGGTGTTTAAATCAGCGTATAACACAAAAAATGAGGGGCTGGGGGGGGATAGGGCTCAGCAGCAGAGCAGGGACCGTCGCACTCGAAGACCAGCAGCTGCCGGTGCTTCCCTGCCCAACCTTAACCTGCTCCGTCGTTTAGCAGGGGGTGGTTCCCAGGCAGGATCCGCTAGGCACAAGTTGTACAATTTTGGGGCAAATGACTTGGTTTTCTTGTTTCTGTCAAGCTGTAGCACCAGCTTCTTGTCTCCATTACAGAGCTGTTTTGAAGACGAAGGTAAGAGAGAGGACTCTCTGGAGATAGAAGAAGGAGTTCAGTACCCATCTCCCACTGATACTCAAGTATAGCTGGCATCTGGAGACAGCAGAACAGGGGAAAATAACTGAAACAAAGTCATTATCCCCATCTCCTTTAAATGCCATCTTTCTTTGTCTTTCTTTCTATTTTATTTTTGCATGCAGAATCTAAAGAAGACGGGGAGCAGCACGACATTAATCCGCTGTATGTGCTCACCTAACTGCACACGTCCCTCGCAGCAGTGACCGCATCGTCCCGGCTGGCAGCGAGCAACAGGTCACAGCCTGTTCCAGGTTACTAACACCAGCCCCTAGAGAAGGAGGCCAAACTAGGGGTAGAAAGCTGCAGCCATTTAGTGAGTAGCTGCAGTTTGTGGTTATTTCAGCTGATGAGATTGTAATCCTCTCAATGACTGGTCCAAAAACAGGTTACGATTTTGGAGAGAGAGGAAAAGACATTCATCCTGCCTCTGGGGTCATTCTCTACCCCGCGGCTTCGCTCTTCTTCCCCAAATAACGAGCTTTGCTGGCAGTGCACGGCTGCAAATGCTCAGCTTGAAGGTAACTAGGGCACGAGACAAATATGCCTGGTGGCCGTCGGTCCCCCACCATCAGGGGCATCTTGGGACAACACATCTTTTAGTGTAAAAATATTACTGCAATCTCTCCGATCTGCAGCTTAATGTAATAATGTCTCCCTTGAGCAGAGCACTGGCAGATGCACAGCAGCTAAATGGATTTTGCCGGCTGAACCAGCCACCCAAACAGCAGAAGGAAAAAGCAAAGTTTCCTCCAGCGCCGCGGGGAAGGCAGCGGAGCCCAGCCGGGAGGCTGGGGGTGTATGGGGAGCGTCGGTGATCCCCGCTCCCTCGATCTCGCACCCTCGGGTGGGGGTCCCCTGCCCCTCTGCAGCGCAGCGAGCCAGGAGCTGCCTCCCTTGTTCAGCCTGGGCTCAGCTGCTTGATGGCAGGCAGCATGTATTGGAAATGCATCGCCCTGATGAATTAATTTAAATTCCTGCAAGTTGAGCAAACTCCAGCAGGATGAAGAGCATGAGACAAACCCCGAGCACTCAGGATATTTCAGCGTCACAGCATTTCCTACACGGGGAGAGCCCAAACGCAGGCCCTGCACCCCGGCTGCCCTTCGACCCAGGCTGTGGCTGTGCTGGATCTGCGCTTCACCCTCCTCGGTGCCTCAGGCTTGAAATGGCTCGTCCAGTTTCAGGCCAGAGGATTGCTAAAGGCTTTACAGCAAGCAAAGAGTATCTTAGACTCTAAAAATCTTAGTAACAGCCTTATTCAGAAATGTTAAATGCATTAGCTAATTAAATCATACAACAGAGTAATAATATATTTTAAATGTAAGCTGTAAGGCAGTGTCATAGTCTGGATTCCCAACGCCCTACATCTTTTCCAATCTCAAAACAAAACCTTTCTACAGTAGATACTGGCATCAGCACAGAACTTAAGACTATTTAAACTGCTAGTAAGAGCCTTCCATTTTTTTTTTTTTCCCCCAAACACCATCCAGCTTTTGCATTTTAATTGGAGCCCATCATGACACAAGACTGATGTGTTTCACTTCTGATCGTCAAAGCAGGCACACACTGTTCAGACGCGCAATTAAAAAGGAAACCTGAAGGCTGCCAATCTTTTGAGAGATGCTGAAATGAGCAGAGATCAGCGGAGAGGATGAAGAGTTACATCCCATGCAAAGAAATTAAGCAAGAGCAGGAGCAGCAGCAGACACTCCTTGACAGTGAGTCCAGAATAGTGACATACGAAACTACGGTTGGAGCACCAAGTAGAGAAAACACACTTCTGACTGTAAACAGGAAACTCTTCCACCCTCTTCTGTCCTTTTTCTCTAATAAAATTGTTTTCTCCGAGAGCTGCAGAGGTTACAAGCACAGTCACCGTTCAGCATCAGTCCCTCCGTTGGCAGCTCACCTACCCAAGCATGGAGGGGCTACTTGCTGGGTAGTTTTTCAGATCCTTTTGTGAGTCTAATTAAAGCTTTCCATTTTATTCTTTTTTTTTTTTTTTTTTTTTATTTGATGCGAGTAGCAGAGCTGCTAATTAACTGTCGAAAATTATACATAGGATACAGTATCTGCTGTGCAGCTACCTCTGCGCTCATCAGCTTCCCAGGGTGATTGCAGTATGGGTGGGGCGGCAACAGAGATACAGAGAGGATGGGGGAAAAATCAGCAACTTTTGGAAATAGTATTGGCTTGGGAATGTCTCTAATCTGAATTCTGCAGTAGCAGAGCTGCTAATTAACTGTCGAAAATTATACATAGGATACAGTATCTGCTGTGCAGCTACCTCTGCGCTCATCAGCTTCCCAGGGTGATTGCAGTATGGGTGGGGCGGCAACAGAGATACAGAGAGGATGGGGGAAAAATCAGCAACTTTTGGAAATAGTATTGGCTTGGGAATGTCTCTAATCTGAATTCTGCAGGAAGGAATATGTATGTATACACACGTATATAAAAATCGGATATCCAAAATAGAGTGCAACCCACACCCACCAAGCATTATCCTCTCTTTGCATCCTCTCCAAATGCAGGGGGATGCAAAGGAAGGGGAAAAGATGAAATCTAAAAGATGAAATCTACTACTCATTAAATACTTCTATATTCATTACACACATTTCCATTTTTTGTCTGATTCCCCTGCAACTCTCCTCTTAAAAATGAACACAGAAACATCAATATCAGATGTTCTTCCTCTTTGCTAAAAGCACTTTTAGTTCCCTCTCCTCTCTGATGTGCTAGCCCTGACATGGTGAAAGAGGGGAACGTTTGTTTAGATGAAACTTTATATGCCATGAGAGCCATCCTGCCTGTGCAAGTAATGCTGAAACCCTGACACCACGTTTTGGTTTTTATTTCTGATGCAAGGGACTGTTCCATAACAAGATCCCTGTGGGAGTATAGGAAACACACCAAATCCCTGCAGAGTACAGGAAAATGTGCAATGGCAAATGGCCTCTCAAAATGGGCTGCATTTGTATGATTTGTGTTAATTTTCTGATTTATCATCTTAACTGGATCTGGTCACCAGGAGAGGAGAGGGGTCAGGGGTAGCTCATGGCACATGAAGCGTTGTTGCTTGAGGAGCATTTTGAGGAGAGCTACAGCCAGGCCAGGGGGTGCTTTTAGTTAAGCCGTATCCCTAAAAGGCCCTTCTTGATGAAACACCAAAAGTTGGAGTACTAGATGATGAAACAAGTGATTCTGGCGAGAGGTACACCGCCTAACCAGTGGAAATTCCTTCATGAACTGCCCTTAACTCATCAACAGAGCTACTGAGATATCTGCAAGCAGAAAAGATGGTTGCACAAAAATTCTGGTTTTTCTTTTCTCCTGGTTCTGATGAACTCCTGGAAATCCCTGCGCAGCCTCCCTGCAGCCTGAAGGACCAGGGCTATTTGCAAACCTCTTTCTTGTTCCTTGGAGACTGTCCCAAGGACAGGGCAGGCTGACCCTTGCTGCCAGGGTGAAGCCTTGTCTTCAGGAGATTTGTTTCCTGATGATTCTTGTGGGTACTTTTCATGGGAGCTTTGAAGAAAAAAAAATCAGAAAATCTAACTATGGCTAATTAAATAATATCCACTTGAGCAAGAGCGTGGCCGCTCCACCGTAACCCTCTGTAACTCCAAAAGAAACCCAGATGCTGCCAATGAATCTGTGTGGTGACACCTCCTGTGGGTCCTCCTCTGGGGAACCAGGGCTTCAGGATGGTCTTGCAAGGCCAAAGAAAACCTTTTCCTGCACATGGCTCAGCCGAAGGTTTTAAAAAGCCCTACTGAATCGGCTTCAGTCGTTGTTGCTGAGCCTCCCATGTTGTTTATGCTTTGCCCACTAAGTGGAGCTGGGGACTCTCCCATGCTTTCCCTCCCGGGATGGTGCCAGCACAACATTCATTTTCCTCCCTGGACAAAGTCACAGAGTCATCTGCTGGCAACTTGGCTGTGGCTCACACAGACCCATGCTGGCCCACGGCTTGCCCACGGGGAGGCAAGGGCGATGGTACATCGCTTGCGTTCCACCACATGAGTTTGGGGTCTTTCCCCTTTTCCTATAGAGGGGATGTGTCCTGGAACCCAACCAATGTAGCCCTGTGCAAGTGAGTCTGTGAGCAACCACGCTTTTGGAGGGTGAGGAGTGCCAGAGGTTCCTGCTTTAACACTTTCCTGTTTCAGCTTTTTTCACAAATTCCGTTAATTAACCTTTCCAATATCCACTGGTACTGAAAGAAATGTCTGCTAACACAGAGATTTTTCAGGAACTTCCTCATAATGTGGTTCTCTGTTGTGTATTTTAAACCTGTTTTATATAAACCACCTAAAAATACCTTTAGCATGATATGGCAGGTCAGCTACAAAAGTATTTCTATTATCTGCCATGAAGAACAATTCAACTGTAGAGACAGACTATTTGCTTCACTAGAGACCACCCAACACCCATACAAGTTTATATATTCCCAGCGAGACTTCCCCAGGGATTTGGGAAAGCAGCTGATGCTGAATTCATCCACACACCACCTTTCCTGCTGCCAAAGTTCACGTCAGAAATAACCTCGGAGGAGAACAGCGCGTGTCTCTAGAGAAAGTAGAGGACATGGAAATAAACCAGGATAAAATTACAGCTTTACAAAATCCACTGCATTACCCTGCAATGGAAAGATAATTCGGAAATTGTTTTTATACTAATGGTTCATATCTAGCTGGGCAGGAGCTGTGTCAGGAATAAGGCTTTAATTTAACCTAATACTGCAGTATCGAAACACGGTTTGCAATATTTTTATGCCCAGGAATCAGATACTCCCAGCGCGCTGCCTCTCCCCTCCCTGCCCCTTCTCCCCAGACCACCGTCTCAGACAAGGGCTTTCGGAAATGACCTGCACAACATGAACAACAGTTAATTGTCCTTAATGTTGTTTGCAATGATGCATGTTCAAACTGAAATAGTTGGGATAGTGAGATGATTTTCCATGAACTAGATTATGAATTTTGAGACTCAATTTATTACAATATTATCATCTGTTTGGTCAGGCTGGATAAAATCTGTAAGATCACTGAAACCTTATAATGAGGGTGGTCCACATGATTCTCCAACCTGGAGCAGTCTCAAAAATGTCTCTGATGCTACTTTAGACATTGGAGTTTCCTCTTGAATGTCACCTTCCTGGCAGTCACACTTGTAGGAAAAGTTCAAGCATTTCTATTTTGTTAGACTAAGCCTTGCCCTATATTCAAGTAATAATTGCATTAAAATCATTGACAGTGTTGATTGAAATAATAATTTGTAAAACAAATGTATTTATGCAGCATATATATCTTATCGTCGCCTCTACAAGGGTTTTCATTGCAGATGAAATATCTGGTTGACAAAAATCTGCAATTCCTCATGGAAATGTTGTCCATGGAAAGCATACTATTGGTGAGACAGAAATACCTTACCCATCAGTACATAATAACCTGTGGGTGAGCAGTACACAGAGTAGACTGATACATAGTTTTTCAGTTTATAAACCAAAGTCTATTAGTTTTTCTGTGATTGCTCTACAGATGGCAAACAATGAGTTCCCTTTAGTGTGTAATGGATTTAATGAACTTAGAAGTATTTGATGAATAGTAGATTTCATCGTTTCCCCTTCCTTTGCATCCCAGACTTGAGAGTGACTCAGTATCTCTTCCAAACCTATAACGAAGGATAACTAAAGGAGCATCCTTTTCAAGAACAGCTTGGACCAGCACACAGGGCATAAGGGTTGCCTTGGAGGAAAGCAAGTTCCTCATAAACCAGGTCTATCCTAAAATGTAATAGACATATACTGAATATTATGTACTTAACTATAATGAGAAATATCCTCATAGTCAGTTCCTTTTCATCTAAGAATAGGGAAAAAGATTTTATAGCGTGGAAAATTTGCTAATATATTGAAACATATTGTCATTATTGCTTTACTGCCGGTTATCGCAGGGTTCTTATCAGCACATCCACTTGGTAAACGAATAAATCCTTTCAGGACACAGCTCTGGCACAAACGCTGGGATGAGAGAGCAGAGCTCCAGGCAAGGCAGCAGCCACCCGTCCTGCCCGTTGGGCCCCACCAGCAGGCACGGGTCCGGCTGGGCAGCACTGCCATCCTTGGAGGCTTCATGGAAAGCAAAGAGATTTGGTGACTTACAGAGAAACAGGACCGCATCCAACTACTAAACGCTTGACCTGCCCATTCCAGCCAAAAGCATGGCAAGAGCTGGTGTCACACCAACCACTGCGGGGGTGACCGAGAGGGGACCCGTGCTCCCAGCTCCACTCTCAGGGCACCGAGGTGGCTCTTCGCCCACACCAGAGACGCACAAGTAGGTCACTGGGTAGCATTTGGCTTTAAGGGCTTAATTCCAGGAGTGTCTCACTCCTGAGCAGACTTTACACATTACTGAGATAAAGCACTTAATAAATACTGATGAGAGAGTTGCAGTACGTAAATGCGCTGCTGGTGGTGGAGGGCTCAGGCTTTGGTGACTATATGGGAGGAACATTTATGTACCCTTCCAAGACATCTGAAGGGGATTCTCCCAGTTAAATCTATGCCTCTTTCACGCATACACACACGTATAAAACCGTAACACCGGTCTAAACTTCCAATGTGAAGCCAGTTCTGTGCCAAGTGACTGAAAAATCCCTTCCCTGCACCAATTTCCTAATTGTTTACATGCAGACTGGTGCTACCTTTCCTGTTAGATAGGATTCCCATAGCAACGTTACTTTTATCACATAAGAGGATTCACTAGATTAAAACAGCCGCCTTCAGGTAATTAAAATACATGAAATTTCTTTGTTATTTACATTTCTGCTAGCGAGGAACTACAATACTCAATTCAAACCAGGATGTTGAGGATCTTTGCGACTGAACAAATAAGAAATAAAGCTGTCAGTGTTTGTCTAGTACAAAATGGGGACTTGCCAGCTGCAGGAGGCATTGCACACAACAAGCCTCCCAGTTTGGAGCATGCGATGCGGAGAAGGGCGGGCTGTACAACCTGGGATCTGCGTTCGGAGCTGGTGACAGAAGGTGGGGATGAATGGCCTGGTTTATTTTCTGGAGAGGCAGTTTTCAAGAGAAGATATAATGCACTGGATGTGTAAGAGCTTTCACCCTGGCATCCTGGTCAGAATGATGGTGAGGGGTGGGTTTGAATGTGGTCACTTGCTTCTCAGGTGATTTCAGCTGGACATAGTATTTTGCCACCTCCACCTTGCAGGGCATAAACCCTCCAGTTTTCTAAAGGCTGTGCAAAACTCCTTCTTTTTAAAATTGCAAAATCTGAGTTCTCAATAGAAGAGCTCAAAGATCCAAACTGGTGCAGCTAATCCTTTCCATCTTTGTCCAAAGGGTTTGCATTTTGGATTTTGCTTTGCCCCTGTAGCACTTTGAGAGGGAGGGTGCAGGGCTCGTGCCCAGCTTTACCCTGGCGATGCTCATGGCTTCCCCAGCCCGTCGCAGGTGAAGGCAAACGCAGGATTCAATCTCTCCTGTAAGGTGAGAGGGATGGGAGAAGCTCTGGGTCTGCTACCGCTGGAGTTGAAGCAAAAAGGGAAATTTAGCGGGGAAAGCGGGGTCCCTAAAAGCAGCCTTGCTCTGGGCACTGAAGGGCATTTTGCACAGAGAGCGGGTTTCCTTCTGCTGGTTGGTGTGGCCACCAGGTAAGAGCTGGGAGGCTGGAAACAGGTGTTTGTCCTTGTCCTGAGTGAATGGAGAATCCAGCCAGTAAAAGGACTTTGGCTAGAGGGCTGAATGAAACTGCTCGTTCCCCTCCATGGTGGTAACAGCGAAGACGGGGTCACTCAGAAAGCTGGATTTCAAGCTGCTTCACTGTGAAGCTGGATTCAATGCCACAGTATTTTTGTATAGCTTTCAGTAAACTGAAGTGGGGAAAGTCCTTCTCAAATTAAATCTCTCCTCGGTGTATTTTATGATCTTCATTTCTAAATAACATTGAATTTGAGTGGCTGCTATGGAAAGTTTTCTTGTTTGGAAATATTTGGAATATTAAATCCAATGTTGTTCTTAACCGCGTGCCTAACTACACCGCTTCTTATTTACTCCAGAGCTAGAGACTGGAGGAGTGAGGACTTAAGCCACACTGTACGAGAGGCAACTTAGACTTTAACAGCAGAGGCAGTTTGGGCTTCCAGCCTTCTCTTTATCCCTACTTGGAGATACAGTGTTTCGGCAGAGGTTTAGCATTTGGTGTCTAACCCTTGGCAAGCCTCAACTCCTCCCAGCAGTTATCTCTGCGCAGACCAGGGGTAGATGAAAGCAAAAAAATATTTAAATGCAGATTCAGATGTCCTCATCCCTTTCTCTGAGCTTCTTAACAGTTTCTCACAGAGGTGAACAGAGCAGCTCACCCTCTCAGAAGTGAGATTCACGGTCCCCAGGATCCCTGAAGACCTACCACATGGAGTCACTTTTCAAGCTTCTTTGCCAGACATTTTAACTAGGAACATTTTTCTAAAATTACAAAAGAAGAGCTGACTTCCAGTATTTGGTATTAAACACTGCGTCCAACTTTTTGTGACATGGAATTGCAACTGAAACCTGTCTGCTCTGGTGACGCACAGGAGTGGGTGACATGCAGCTGAAAGTACACCAGCCCCTGGAAGGCCAGTTTGGCCCCTGGAAGGCCAATCTAGTGCTGTCACAGATATTTTCATTGTAAATGGCCCATGAAGTCCAGATGTGACATCACTGTGGCCTTGCAGTGTTCTTTTTATTGTCTTGGCCTATCTTCAAAAAGATACATTTGTTGGAAAGATGAGTTGGAAATAAATTTTAATGAAAAAGGAGTACAGAAGTGATTACTCAGAAGGAAACTAAACCAACAGTGTTATGTCTGGCAAGTCTCCTCCACCCTTTGAATAAGC
>KL285336.1:22647-44535 GCA_000699545.1 Podiceps cristatus
AACAAAAAAAAAAACAAAAAAAAAAAAAAAAACCCAAAAAACAAATAACTGGAAGACAGGACAGCATCCATAAAACAAAGTTATAACCCCAGCCAGCACCCTTCACTCATCTGGAAAAAATGTTGATTTGGGGTTATTTACAGGCTACTATGAAGCTTTACTAATGCTGACACTGCAGACTAGCCCAGCGGGCAGCTGCTTGCACGGGCCTTGGGTTTGCACTGACTGGTGATGCCTTTATGGTGAATCTATCTGCTCCTTATTGCAGCCTGAGCTGCAGACTAAACCTGAGACTGAAGCAAGTGACTCACATGAAAAGATGGCAGCCTACAGGCTCAGCTGACCCCCTGAATATGGTTTTGAACTCATAAAACGTTTCTAAATGAACAGAAAGGAATGTGATGCCCTGCGTTGGGAGGACAATGAGGATGCCAGGAACTGCATGTTCAGTTCCTCACTGACCTAAGACCTTGGGCTCCTCCATAAATCCTCTGAGCAGGCTCTGATGATTTTTCACTCTCTTACAGCAGCATGACACAAGCCTAATGCCCGGTATCTCCAACCCATAGTTGTCTCAAATATAAGAATTCACCTTCCTACAGACTTTCAGCACAGGATGCTCATGGACCTACTCAGACTCACAGAAGCCTTTGATCTCTGCTCTGGGGGGTATATTAACCAGCTGACTTCGTGCCGGAGCAGCTGTGTGTGCCCACATGGCAGTGGCAACCTGGCTGCGGAGGCAGCGACCCCACCAAGGGCACTACTCTGTCTCTGAGCTGCCACCTGTGAACCTCTTCCAGTTGTTCCTAAAACATTAACCTACCTAAGGGCTCAAGCTTACCAATCTTTACAATGCAAACCTTACCTGCTTGGAGATACTTGGATTAAAACCACAAACTACTTATTTTCTAGACATTAAATTTTAGTATAAAATTGCAATCCCTATTGTGAAAACTACCCATTCCCTACAATAGCCGAGCAGCGTGCACTAATGCCGCTGGCACGGGCTCCTGCCAGGCTACCCCTAATCATTGCACACTGAGCTGCGGCACAACTACAAAAGCAGGAATTAACAGAGCTGTTGTAGATCGTAAGCATGTTCAGCTGGGAATTTACTGAGAACAGCGGCCATAAAACGCGCCATGGTCAGAGCATTTGGAAGAGGAGGTGCCTGTACTCGGTGCTCCTCCAGCAGCACAGTGCTGCTGCCTAGGTGGGCTCTGGCCTTCAACACAAGCATCGCTCCCAGTCCCGTCACCGGCTTCATCTCTGCTTAGGCAAAGGGCAGATGTAGGGTGGCTCTGTGGCATAACACAACGCGATGTGGCTGCTTGAAAGGTTCCTGTCTGGTCTAAGACCTCATCCAGGTTCTCTGCAGCCAACGAGGGACAGTAGCATTTCCCAAGGACAATGCACCTCACCTGCCCCAGACATCTGCCCTGCACTGGCATAAACTCCAGGGATTCCCACAGAAATGTCTTGGATTAGACGTGACTCATGGAGTGATTCAAGCACCTAAACATAAATGTCTAGTGACTCAGATCTTAATGGATTCCACAGGTCATATCTGGTAAAAGTTAATGTGAAGGTCATTTTGAATGAAGTGAAACAGGCGTCTTTCTAAGGGCGGTTACTAGCTTTGACGCTTCCCTATAGATTTTCTTGTTTCAGAAAATGCAGTGACAACATACAGAATCTTTGAAACAAAGCTTGACTCATTTATCCATGCAAGCACGACAACCAGAGACAGGGGCTTAAGACAAAGTGGTTTCTTACTCTGCCTTAGCATTTCTCGCAAGCTTGGGCATGGCCACTTTACTCCTGTTATCCTGCTTCTCACGCCAGCGGTTTGTGTGCCTTTGTGCTCTCCTCTTGGACTGCCTGCACAACAGCTGCCTTATTTAAATCAATTTTCAAATCATACAGTTTCTCACCTTCCTTAACAAGGGAGACTGTACCCTACCTGGAAAGAGCCATCCATTACAAACTAAGCAAAGGTGGAGAGGAAATCCCAGGATAACTTGGTGTTATCTTGCAGCAAGCAACATCACTTTCAGCAAGCAAAACATCACACAGTGGTCCCGAACGTATTACAAATATTTTTTATGTTATTTTTTAATTAAATCTGCACTCAAACCATCAATGCCCCAGCTCTGAAAGAAATCCCTATAAACAACAATTCAACTGGGTCTTTGCTGAAAGACTACTAATTTTATGCTTCATCAGAAAGAATACATTTCACTCCCAAGAATAATTTTAATCCTGTTCCTAATTCACATACATTAACACTCAGAAGTGATTAGAGTTGCACAACATGAAGTAATCAAGTTTAAGCACTGCACAAAAAGCTCAGCAGTTTCTGCCCAAGACAGAACATACCATCAACAAATTTGTTAGCAGGGTTGCTCCTTTTGAGAATACCTGAGGATTTTCTGTTGACAAAAATATTTCCTTTATTCCCATGGTATTTGCCCAATGTATTCCCTGGAACATCAAAATAAAAAAAAAAAAAAAAAAAAAAAAAAAAAAAGACAATAAAGAAGCTGCCTTCTTAACCCTTCATACACAACTTATGGTTTGTATGAGGCCCTCTGAGTCTCTTTTTGCTTGGCTTTTTAACTCATCTGAACCAGTTTACTTTGGGTCAAATCCAGAAGTCTTTATTGAGGCAAAGATTCATTGCCTCCAAATGACCAAATCTTGAAAGAATTCTCAGTCCCCAGTAAGCAAACTGACAATTCAATCAGGCTACCTCTCTGCTAATAAATTAAATACGCTTGGGACCGTTCTCTCAGATATTGTCCAGTTGGCACAGGATGAGCCACGTCCATAATGCTTAACTCAACCTGCAATACAAAAAGGTTGTGTGCAAATTGCTTACGGGAAAGGTTGACTTCTACTGACTTCTGCCCCGTGCCCAGGGAGTGCTGCCTGGCATGGGCCAAAAGCCTGCCAGGGTGGGCTCTAACAACTGAACGGTATCAAGGACTGACCTCCTGCACCAGGGATTGTGACTCCAGATTCCTTGAACACAAAGACAAATGCAGCCTCAAAGTCCAACTTGGCTCAGCAGCTGTTGCTGAGTTTGCATGGTCCTTAGTCAGGGAAACTATCAGGGAACCCAAATGTACAAAATGAGCCAGGGCTTCTGAGTTTAGCAAAATATTACACTCTTTGGGTTTATCTTTGAAGCTGGAACTTGCACAGTTTTCTGGTTATAATACCTTCTTGATGCAGTCAATAGGAAAACCCGATTAATTATTCTATGATCCACCATATTACTGTATTTCTTCACTTAGACTCTCGTGGATAAGAGTGAGAGGAAGCAGTAACAGAGTAGGATAAATTGACGCTGACTATTAACAAACCAATGTTGTGAAATAATCCAGCTGATTCAGTATGTTCAGTATTGAACATGTTGCTGTCCCTGAGCAGCGGTGAGGGAGATCTGGGCTTTGGCTGCCTTGGCATCACACTGAAACCATGGCGTGGTGCCTTGCTCTGCTGGCCTCCTCCTCCTCGGGCATGGCTCTTGCCTAAGGAATGACTAATATCACATTCAATTTCCTTAATATGGCTTTGTATTCTTTATACTGCAATGGAGATTTATATTTGAGTCTGAACAGGGAGAACCTGTACTGAAGAGTTGAGAAGGACAGCCAAAGCCAGGGGGGCTCTTGGGCTTGCCACCATCCATCAGCTTCTTGCTGGTGGCTCAGAAGTCATCCTCCCTGAAGGGCACCACAGTCCTGTTCAAGACACCATCTTTAATTTAAGTCAATTATTTCAAAGTATTTGCCACTTGCTCCAGTGTCTGCTCCCTCCAGAAATCTCACAACAAAGCCCAGGGGAGTGCTAAACATGGATCCTGAGCCGCTCTTTGCACCATAACCTCTATTTAACACCGTTCCTCCAGTGCTCATCTTGCCTGTCTAGTCCTTTGCTCCTCCAGGCCCAGCAATATGTTACAGGATGTCTCAAACCCTCAAAAACTCTGAGGATGGTTTGTCTTCTCTGTAGTTCAAAGTACTTCAAAAACATTAAATAACTTCTGTCTGTGTGATACAGGCAGTACTGTACCATCTGCATTTCACATTCAAAAGGAAGCACTTATACACCCAAGGGAAGGCTATCAAATCAAATGGAGCAATGGGGAAAAGAAAAACAAATCTATCCTGTAAACAACAGTTTGTATTTCTACAGAGTTTAGGATGATATGAGAGTGAAACCACTTGGTCAAAGAAAAAATTCCAGGCTTTTGTACAGTCAGTTGGGTTTTTCTTGGGTGCCGAGCAGTTTCCCAGGTCCTGAAGACATTTAACCTGCAAGTACTGCTGCAGCGGCCCCAACAGAGGAGCTGGAAATTGTGTGCAGGTGCATTAAACACCCAACCATGGCTTCACGCATGTTCACTGCCCTCGCACTCAGCCCGTGGGCACGTGCCCTGTGCATGGCACAGCCCTGCATGTCCTGCAGGGACAGGGAAGCCTGACTGCACAGATCTCTTTTGGACAGAGATTAGTTTTCCCCGTGTTTGCTGCGCTTCCTGTACATTCTGGTCTGCAGCACAAACAAAATGAGAAAACCCAGTGAAGACGCATCCTTTCACCAGGCAGAGGTGTCCATTGGCACGAGCTTGCTGCTGGGGCAAGACTGCGGCTCCATCATGATTTGGCCAGAGTACAGAAAATGGAGGCAGGGAAACGGTTGTGGTACGTTTGCGATAACCCTGGTCCCGATATCCCAATTCACCAAAGCCGACGTGCTGGTTTTCCCCCATGCTCCAGCACTCAGCTCTGCAAACAAAGGCAGCTCCATGGCTGGGGCACAAAGAGCGGCAGTTTGATCCCTCACCCCCAGAAACCACCACCATGGGATTATACAGTGTGTGCTGCAACTTCAGCATTAAAATGAGAAACTAATCTACACCCAGCCTTTTTCAAACCCAAGGGGGAAAAAAAAAAAAAAAAAAGACGACATTATGGAACCGCAGGTTGGGCTGGGAAAGCCACAAGTAATAATTTCTGACCCCATGCTGATGTTTTTGGTTATGAGAAAATGGTTTGTTCTCTCCTCCTTTACCTATTTTAAGTTCTTTAGAGTTCCTCTTACCTCTCAAAGAAATTCAGAGTTATATTGCCAACCTCCAAAACAGATTTCTCGCAGCACAGCATGGTGTTATGAGTGCTGTACAACAGTTCTGTGTGCATACAGATCACGCAAGAGGCTGGTGGAGGCTGGTCCTCCCAGGCATTAGCAGAGCTTTGGCCAGGGCTGCCCTTGTTTGCAAGGCCTGAGATATTCTGCATTGACATTCTGCATTTAAGGAAGGAAGGTTTAAATTAGATATTAGGGGGAATTTTTTTACAGAGAGAGCGGTGAGGCGCTGGAACAGGCTGCCCAGAGAGGGGGTGGATGCCCCATGCCTGGAGGTGTTCAAGGCCAGGTTGGACGGGGCCCTGGGCAACCTCGTGTAGGTCCAGGCCTGGAGGTTGGTGTCCCTGCCTGTGGCAGGGGGGTTGGAACTCTGTGATCCTTGGGGTCCCTTCCAACCCAGACCTTTCTGTGATTCTATGATTCTATGACATCAGACAGGTCTTTTACAATGTAAAACTGAAAAAGAAAAATAAAGAAAATAAATAATTGCTCCAGGAGTCAGGAAAAAAAAAAAAAAAGGACGGAAAGGAAAACACATCTACTGTAACTCCAGAGGAAAAGAGCGAGGCAGTGAAGTATTCCATCCTAACAGCTCAAAAGTAAAGTACTGACTACTTCTGAGAAAAATCCTATTTTTATCACTAAATTCATATTATTATTTCAGGATGTTAACACCATGCCCCAAAAGTGTCTCTGACAGGAGTCCAATGGACTGCAAAGGGAGGGATTAGGCCAGCGGTGTTTTGGAAAATGCCCTCTGTCATCTGCCAGTCCTGCATAGCTTTCCAGCATTTAGACATCACTAATACTTGTACCTCTGCAAGCACACTATCTGGCCTCCATCCACCCCATAAACACTTCTTGGTTTCTACTGCCCTACAGTCCCGCATTTATAGTTACTCCCCCTGATTCAGGTATGCGCAATTATCTCCAACAGATCACCATAAAGTAGCATCAAGACTCCCCCGGCCACCTCCAAACCATCACCTAAATAACCTCAGGACCACAACCCCACCACGGTACTCTCTTCTGATCACTTTACATTTGTTGTCCCCATAGCCCCATGCCATAGTCTGCCCAGCGTCGCCTTCGCCAAAGGCCAAAGGACAGTCACAGTAATCGGCCGAGAGATGCCACAGAAAAACGTTGCTAGCATCGGTAGGAATTGCAGTGCTTTATTTGTCGGGGGGGGTTGTGCTTCTGGAGACCTGGCCGTCACCGGTACCCACTCACAGGAAACCTTTAGGAGACAGTCACCCCCCAGCTGACAGGCACAGAGTCTTTTCACTCAGAGTCATCCTTGAAAAACGCTACCCAGCCCTCCTGTCCCAAACCCGTGGTTACGTACGAGACTTCAGCTCCAGTGCTGCCCAGCAAGGCCCTGCCTGCATGAAGTGACTCTCAGCACAGCCCTGACAGGCTGAGGGATTCACTGAGCACAGAACTGAACAGGGATGGGAAGTAAAGCAATTGCATTTGACAAGAAAGACAGATTTTTTTTCTTATTTTTTTAGTGCATTTAATAAAAAAAGCAACTGCAAGGAGACGCTGTGGATGAGCGATGGGTTAGCAGCTCCGCAACATCTCCGGAAGAAATTCTGTATCATTTTCTTTTGCTCTCAAGAGCTGTGATGGATGAGCTCATCGTTCACGTCTTCCCACTGTTAAACAGAGCAGACTCTGAGCAAGCTGGATCTGGCTTGCTCCCCGTTTGCCTTGACCTTTCAGGAAGGAACAAGGTAAACCCCTATGAGGTTTCACAGCAGACTGTACAATCAGACTCAGAGCTGCCAGTCTCTCCCCCAGCACCCCACGGCCAGGTCAGCACAACCCAAGGGCACAGTCATCACTGCATGATCCCCTCAAGTCACTGCCTGTCCCTCTGCAAACGTGGTGGAGCCCCACCAACGTCAGGCTCCAGGGACACGGGCAGAGCCTTGCGCACGAGACGGGAGGCCAGCGGTCTCTTTCTAATACAGAAGTGCTCAGCTGAAAAACGCAGCTGGCAAAAATCACAGAGGAAGGCGAGCGTGAAATACCCAGGCAAGAAAATTCAACATGAAGTTGTTACTCCATACCACAAAACCTGAAAATGGCACAAAGCACGTCCCAGTGCTCTGGTATTACACAGTGCAAATAAATTGCTTCTGCAAGAGAAACAGTTTGGGGGTTTTTCAGCCAAAAGAAAAGCAGAGCAGGGACTAATAAAATTCAGTGTTCTTCAGCAACATAAGGCTAATGTCTCCCACTCCAATGTCATTTCAATGACTTGAAAACAAAAGCGAAATCTTTAAAACATATCTTGCTTTTCTTGTAAATGTTTTAAAGCCCAGAGGGTCTCGGTACATTGGTATCACCCCACAAGCGTTACTGAGTTAATCTCCAAAAGCCTCTTGGCAGTAATGGAGTAAAAGGTTAGTCATGAAGGTGGGTCGTTATAAAGACGGTGGGACAGACCTGAAGGTCCGGGGCCAGCGTGGGGTCTGGTCTGGCCCTCAGAAGTGTTGTGCGTCCCCAGAGCAGAGTGTTGACCGTTCACTTGTTCCTTGCTGATACTGATGCTTCAAGGGCAACGAAGTTGGTGAAGGGCCTAGAGCACAAGCCTTATGAGGAGCGGCTGAGGGAGCTGGGGGTGTTTAGTCTGGAGAAGAGGAGGCTGAGGGGAGACCTTATTGCTCTCTACAACTACCTGAAAGGAGGTTGTAGCGAGGTGGGGGTCAGTCTCTTCTCCCTAGTAACAAGTGATAGAACAAGAGGAAACGGCCTCAAGCTGCGCCAGGGGAGGTTTAGGTTAGATATTAGGAAAAACTTCTTCACCGAAAGGGTGGTCAGACATTGGAACAGGCTGCCCAGGGAAGGGGTTGAGTCTCCATCCCTGAAGGTATTTAAAGACGAGAGAGATGCAGTGCTTGAGGGCATGGTATAGATGGACTTGGCAGTGATGGGTTAACGGTTGGACTCGATGACCTTAAGGGTCTTTTCCAACCTTGACAATTCTATGATTCTATGATTCTATGAAAGTGCTGGTTGCTTTAGCTGCTGGAGAGAGCGCGGTACCCCCCCGCCAGCCGCAGACTGGGGGCCGGGAGCAGATACGTTCAGCTTAGGGAAAAGCAAGAAGAGAGATTAAAATACTACTTAATCAAATTCACCAAGCAATGTGGTAATTTAGCTCTGGATTTGGGCTTGTTTATTTATTTATTTTTATTATTTCCAATCTGTACTTATTGCTTCTCTTTCCTTAATTTCTGCCCTCTGTTTGGCTGAAGTTTACTCTCTCTGGACCACGGGTCGGCCTCCCAGGGATAAGCGAGACAGTGGAAAACATGCATCCAGAGCTGGGTCAAGATTTTGCGAACCCAAAAGGTCTGGGAGATTTCCTACATTTTTAGGGTATCTCAAGTGCACAGATCGGACCCACCCCCTCCTTAGCTCATCCACAGAATGCTCAGGTGGAAGTTCAGGGACAGCATTCATTAAACATTAAGAAAATAAGAAAAATTGTGCAATATTCTGGAAATGTTGAAGCTGGGAGGAGAAGAAAAACGAAACCAACACTGTTCTCCTGCCCAGAAGCAATTTACCATTGATTAGCCATGGGTTTTTTTTTTAATTTTATAAATTTCTCCTTGCCATTAAGCATTACTTGCACTGCCAAAAATTGACTTCTCTTTGCCAGCTCCTCCTTATTTTCTGTGATCTCCTTCCTCCTGAGGAAACAAAGCCCTGATGAATAAAAGCACCACAGATTTACCAGATAATTGAAATCATCACAGAAAATAGTGTGGTATGCTCTAGGCTTTGCCTTGAAAGCATCAAAGACTTGCATACCTACAGCATTAAAAAAAAAAAAAAAAAACACAAAAAAAAAACCAAAACCAAACAACACACATGTTGGACTAGATATGGCTTTTAATTTTAAAACACGAGTCAACCCTTGCTCATCATGTTTTTGGGGTGGCACCGAGGGGGGCTCTGACCCAGCCGTAATGATGTAATTTTCCTCCTACAGTTACAAATGGACCACAACTCCCTTCTGGGAAGATCCCCTCTATAAGGAAAATTCTAAAAAGAGTTGATTTGATGAACCTCTGTCAGGTTTCTGAGTGCCAACAAAAGTGCAAACTTGAGCCCTTTCTTCAGGTGGATTTGATGATGGCAATAGCTCCCCCCTAAGAAAGCAGCTGAGCTGTATCCCTTCCCGTAGCACATTTCATGCTGACCACAAAAGGGAACATTTGCTTACAAAGCAATTGTTTTAAAGCCAACTCCTGACTTTTTAATTTATTGAATATTTGTTCCCCTTGACTGAAACTTCAACAGTCTTTCTCTGCCAGAGCTAATATTTTAAATCGTGTATTTTAACATCATTTGCATAACTTTTTCAAAACATGTTATCACTATCCATGTCCTCCTATTTTACATCCTGCCTAATCCCAGGGTCAAGGAACTCAATAGGAGCCCCTTGATTTTTCTGGGCTTTGAACAAGAATTTACAGACCCAACAAGAGAAGTCTGCCAACGATGTGCTGCATTCGCCATGGGCTCTCACCTCTCTCCTACGTACAATGGACACTTGACAGCAGGACTGCTCTTGGTTTGTTTTTATTCACTCTGTCCATGTATTTTAAACTTTTATCCTTGCTCAAAAAGCCAATAATTATGCTTGCAACATTCTTTTGTAAGGTCTTTCACGGCTACAACAAAGTCTTGTGTCAAAACCTGAGCGACAGCTAAAATTAGTCTTTTCTAAAACCCTCTTTTCCACAGGAATAAAGATGTTACGGAGAAGATCTCTACAAGCACAACAGCTTTTCTGCTCAAAAAGCTGCAGGAAATTAAGACCACACAAGCAGGAGTCACTCACTTGTGAGCCACAAAAGCCGAGACACGCCAAGAGGGATCTCAACCTGAAGCTTGATAGAGTCAATGGAAACTCTCTTTTGGGCTCCTCTGAGCCAAGGCCCTCCTGGCACGGACCAAGAGGGTCTCGGCCTCATCCTGCTCTGTCAAAACCCAATGGGCACCCATCCACACAGCCTGGGCTTCCTCACTCTGCTTACCCCCAGGGCTTTTGGGCAAGAGCACACGTGCATTTCCCATTATATCTTTGTTAAGGTAGGTCAAGGTGAAAGAGCAAGAACGTGGCCATTTTGCATGCTTCAAACCAACCTCACTTCCATGTAGGCACTTACCTTTCAGTATCGTCATCATGAAAAAGGTTGTTTTTTGATGCATGTCTACTGACCACATAACCAAAGAACAATGTTTATCAAGATGCCAAATTAACTTATTTGGGGTTTATATCGCCTTGTTGCAATCTCTCCTACAAATAACACAGTTTTTAATTCAGGATCTATAAGCAGATGTTTGACAAGAGTAGCTACCACTAGTGGCAGGTATATATGTAGATATTGTATACCGTGTTACACAATGACAACGGACCTGTTGGATGTATACCACTATTATTCAATGGTTCTACTCTCTCCTTGTGCTCCCTCCACGTAGGAGTCTCTCAGTATTCAGTTCTGGATGGGAACACAACTGAGACTATTCCCCATGAGCAGCCAAACCGGCCTCTGTTTGACAACCAACCTGCTACAAAGCTGACGGCGATTCTGCTCCTATATTAGTGTACAAAAATTGAATTTCATTGGGAATAGTTTTTGGACAGCTCATCCAGGAGTTGCCTTCTGAGTCACCTCCACCTCCCATAGAGGAAGGTGCTATGAGCCCAGCCCAAAGGAAAGCACACCACTCCCTCGGTACCTTTTGTTCGGTCGGGTCTCTAGCCTGTTAGAAGCAATTTCTCCAGGACAGGATTATTGACTGAGTTGCATCATCCGTGGGATGCAGCAATCAGACATGATTTAGAGGAAAGGAAGGAGAATACAGCACTCAGTTGAAAGAGTGAGGAAAATTAAGGTGTGAGTGGACTAAGTACATTGAATGAACTGGAAAACAACAGCAACACTGGGGTAAAAATAAAACTCCTCCTTATGCTCTCAATAAAACAACTGCAGGTCACTGTTTTTCACTTGGTTTTCCCCATATTTCTGATTGCCATCCTCATCTTTATTGTTCGTAAAGAAAATGAGTTTTATAGATAACATTTTTGTTCCTCTAAAGCAAGACATTTAGAATTAAAAGACAGAGGAGACTTGCTGCAAGCCCTCAGAGGCTCCCACCTACCATGCTGCTGGCTGGACAAGCGCGACCTGGGACGGCACTGGGCTGCAGCTGCACGCAGGCAGGTTTCCTCTGCTGCTTCCCCGGGACTTGGTTGTGCCCTGCACACCTCCCTTGGGGTGGCACCCACAGCTGGGTGAAGCATCACCTCCTGATGGGGTGAGCTGTAACTCCAGCTAGCAGCAAGGCAGCCGGCCACAAAGCACAAAGGCTAATCAGGCCATCGCTTTTGTGCATGTCTCCTATTTAAGCAGTGATCAGGCCGAGTCCCGTTTCACTGGCTTTGATCTGAAAAGTTGCATGTCAGAGCTCTCGGGCTGCAGGCTGCCTGCTTGCATGCAGCATCTCTGCTTTTTCCTGATGCTGCCTCCCCAATGCCCTCGCTGCAGAAAGCTGACAAGGGTTTTGTTAACAGAGAACTGTTTTTCCCGGTCATTTATATTGAGCAGGAAGACTTTTTAAATTTCTCTCCATCCAAATCGACCTGATTATGATTCGTTTCTCTCAGATCCGCTGCCCCGTGTTGGTGGTGTTTACCCAGCACAACCCGTGGGGTGGGTGGGATGGCTGGAAGAAGCAGTGGGTGCTCCACCGGCGTGAATCAGCCCAGCTGAGCCGACTTGCAAGGCCATCGGCTGATTCCTGCCAGCCGAGCCTCTGCCTTCGCCTCCTGTGACTCATCCTCCTCCCCATTAAACAAAGAGCCCCCAAACCGCGGGCTGAGTCACATCTGCTTTGAAGGTGGGAGCGGGGTGGCTTTCATGCCACCCCCTCCCTGCTTCGGGAGGGAGTGCTGGGGAGGAGGTTGTCTCTGCAGCAGTGAACCTCGAGTCAGAGCTCTAAAAATAATAACGGGAGAAACAAGAAAGGCCTCTGAGAACAAGACCCCCCTTTCAGCCACCTCCCGTAATAGCACTTCAATCCGCTTCTGCAGGGGCAAGCGGGGGGTGGCTGCGTGCTGCAGGGGATGACCGAGTTCCCAAGGACTGTAATTACACAGGATTAAAATGCACAGCTTTGCAGTTACATTTTGACAGAAAATTACAACCTCAACAAGGGGAAATGTCGGGAAAGAGCACCAATAAAGCAGAACAAGCAGGGCAAATTCAGCTCTGATTTAAATTCCTATGGTTCCGCTGCAGGATTTGGCCCCTTGGCACCCACTGACAGCCAGCAGTCCTTCCTACCCGAGGCAGAATCACAGATTCCCTTAGAAATGGCATGGTCTGGCTCTAGATTTCTGCTTTGGTGTTGGGTATTACTTCCCTCCTCACAGGTATCCACTGCCGAGAGGAGCCGGCAACGGGTTCCCTGCCTGGGCAGAGCCTGCCAAGCCATCACTCCCCTCCTGCTCTCCCCCAGCCAACAGCAACCTGGGCTGCCTGTCGCCCACTGCCTGCCTTCAAAATCATTAATTATCATAAGGAAGAACATCTCCTTTAACTGCACGTCAAATGACTCTTCAATTTAAGCGCCTGTTTGTTTTCACCAATTCAGACCTCAGCTGCTGTGCTGCTGTGCAACAAGACCGACTGGTAGTATTCCACTTGGGAATATACTCAGACTTGGAAATACTTGGACAATCCACTCCCAGCAGGAAATAATATCCTATAAATCATGGAAAGACTGGAAAAAAATGGAGGATTGACTTGGATAAGTGCTATGAACAGGGACTCGAGACGGTGGGTAGGGGCTGTTGCTGGTTATTTTTGAAGAACCCGTTAGGCTGAACATCTGCATTTGCAAGTAAGACTAAACCATCCATCAGGAGACTGGGTTTGCTCAGATGTTGCTTTAATGTTCAATTTATTCAGAGTAATTTAGCTTCATTTGGGGAGCTGCAAATCAACTGTTATTTGTTCCGTGTCAACAAAACACTGGGATTTCTTGCTGGGGAAAAAAAAAAAAAAAAAGGAAAATACATATGTTGTGAAGCCAATGCCAGTGCCTTGCTCACCATCTCCCTCTCCAAACACCAGCTGGTGAAGAGCAACCGGGGACGAGTCACCCAGCAGCGGCTGGTGATGCTCCGCAGCAACTGTGTCGAAGTGTAACACACATCCAGGCTAGTGCCCATCAGGAAAAAAAGAAAATTACTCTGCTAAACAGCTATTTCCAGAGTGAAAAGAGGGAAACACCCAGGAAACCACATCTTCCTCCATCCCCTCCTGTATGCTTCAACACTAGAAACTTCATAAGAACCCCAGGACGAACAGCCTTTGTGGTTTGGTGTGGGCACAGGATGATAAAAATTGCCTGCAGGCACGCACATCTACAGCGTATTTAAGGAACTGGTGGTGTCGGGCACCGCGTGCCCCGTGTGCAGCACAGACCATCAGGCAGCTCATACTCCCCCGTGAATGGGAAAGGAAAGCGGGAATTCAAGCTCTGTGAAGCCTGTTTATATGTACGTTAGTCAGCAGGGTGGGAGCGGGGATTAAATAACTGCTACGCACTATAATATGTGCTATCCTACAGCAAAATTTCATTATGCGTAACTTTCCTTACTCCTATCTGTGTAATAAAAACACCCCAGGAAATTCCGTAATGCCAAAATTAGCAGCAAGTCTCCATTCAGATCTCGAACTAGAAATAATCCTGTATCAGCACAATAAAGTTGTTAATAAAACACCAATTTTAATTTCTCCTTAAAGCAAAGATCTGCTATGAAAAGCACATTGGTTTTATTCCCTTTGGCTGCCATTGGCACTCCTGTTCCTCCTGCCCGAGCTCAGCCCCGCCGTGGGGCTGCTTCTGCGCAGGCAGCAGGTAGCAGCGGCAGCCGGGCAGGTCCCCTCTGTCCCCTGGGGTGACTGGTGCCACCGCACAGGAGCAGCCTCGGCATCAACAGCAACTGGTTGCCATTTCCACGAATCATAGAATGGTTTGGGGTGGAAGGGACCTTAAAGATCATCTAGTGCCAACCCCCTGCCATGGGCAGGGACACTTTCCACCAGACCAGGATGCTCAGAGCCCCGTCCAACCTGGCCTTGAGCACTGCCAGGGATGGGGCAGCCACAGCTTCTCTGGGCAGCCTGTGCCAGGGCCTCACCACCCTCATGGTGAAGAATTTCTTCCTTATACCTAACTTAAATCTACCCTCTTCCAGTTTAAAGCCATTACCCCTTGTCCTGTCACTGCACATCCTTGTCAAAACTCCCTCCCCAGTGTTCCTGTAGGCTCCCTTTAGGTACTGGAAGGCTGCTAGAAAGTCTCCTTTCTCTTCTCCAGGCAGGCTGAACAGCCCCAACTCTCTCAGCCTGGCTTCATAGAAGAGGTGCTCCAGCCCTCTGATCATCTTCATGGCCTCCCCTGGACTCGCTCCAACAGCTCCACGTCCTTCTTATGCTGGGGGCCCCAGAGCAGGAGGCAGCACTGCAGGGGGGGTCTCACCAGAGCAGAGGGGCAGAATTCCCCCCTGCCCCCCTCGACCTGCTGACCACGCTGCTTTGGATGCATCCCACCGCACGGGTGGCTTTCTGGGCTGCAAGTGCATGTTGCCCGGTCATGTTGAGCTTCTCATCAACCAACACCCCCAAGTCCTTCTCCTCAGGGCTGCCCTCAATCCATTCCCTGCCCAGCCTGTGTTTATGCTTGGGATTGCCTTGGCCCATGTTCAGGACCTTGAACTTGGCCTTGTTGAACTTCATGAGGTTACCTCTGGCCCACCACTCAGGCCCAGCAAGGTCCCCCTGGATGGCATCCCTTCCCTCCAGCGTGTCAACTACACCACACAGCTTGGTGTTGTCGGCAAACTTGCTGAGGGTGCGCTCACTCCCACTGCCCATGTAGCTGACAAAGATGTTAAACAGCACCGATCCAAATCAACCCCTGAGAAACACCACTCCTTACTGGTCTCCATGGAACAACATTTTCCCCAGTCCCTCAGCTTTGATGCTTCCCAGCAGGAAGGATTCAGTGGCCAGCCCCAGTTATCTGGGCTACACTGCACCCACCAGCTCAGCACCTAGCTGTCCACCAGCGCAAAGGGAATGGCAATACGAAACTAGGATTAAAACCATTTTTATTAGGCTGGTGGGAAAATAATGAAGAATTAGCATTTTTTAATTGCTTGTGATACTGCATATATGAGAGATGATGATGAACGCTAAGCAGAGAGCTTTTCCTCCTTCCCTTTGTAGTGCTACATGATGTCTCTGCTGCTTAGGTTTCTTTGCTTACTTTCTCATGCTCCTATATGGTTAAAAACTGCCTGCCGTTAGCTTTGTCCACGCTGCCAAACCCCCAGCACATGCCATGTGTCCTGAGCCTGGCTGGGGCGCCTGGGGTCCCTGTTGTCCCCAGAGGAGGCCACTGAGCTGCAGTACAGCTCCTTTCCCTGCAGCAAGGCAAGGAGCCCGCAGTCCTGGCTCATGGTTCGATGCAGGTCATCAAAACGCAGTTCAAATACCGTGTTTTTCACAGGCCAAGTCAAACGCAACACCCAAACAAGAAGAAAGTGGATGAGGGCGACCACACTCGGTGGATCCAGGATGTAAATACCATCTCCAGCTCTGGGTGGTGAGGACCGCGGAAGACTTCATCCCCCTCGAGGAGCTGGAGAGGGGGATGGAAGGGGAGGCTTTCCCTTGTCTCCTTCCCTGCCTGCAACAGGGGTAATTTTCTAACCAGCAGTTGTATAAGCCATGAGAAACGTGATTGAATCATGTGCTTCAGAGCCCTTGCTGATCTCTGTTCTCATAAATCAAGAAAGTAAATATGGATCAGTTATTGCTCAGGTTTATCAGGGTATATTTGAGCAGAAGCCAGGCTGTCGATGCTCTACGTGGCCAGCGAGGACGCACCCCTAGCATTAATCTGGTTTGTGTAATTGATGTGTTCGTTTCTCTTTGGCTAACTGAATACATTAAGAATTACTCATTCACTCCTCCTAGTTTTCAATTGAAATCTACTGCATGCAAAAGCAGGAAACAAAGCAAACCTCTTCATATTCCCATGTGCTCTGCACAGAGGAGATGGCAGCAGCTCCTTCTTCAACACTAGTTTCCAGCTCCCTTCAGTGCTGGTTTCATGAGACTGAAAACATCACCTCAGATTAGGTAAACCTTTTCATAAAAGCCATTAACTCCTCTGTGGAAAAGCCCAGTGGATTTTTCCATGAGATGTAATTTCTAAGAGCCTGTCTTTATAAATGTGCGAAGTTAAGGGCCAGGAAAATAACAACAACAACCAAACAAACAAGCAAACAAAAACAAATCACCACCACTAAAAAAAACAATAACCAAAAGAGCAGAATGGGTCAATGGAAACAGCATTTCATTTACGTACAATACACCTGATTTCAAGAGCTACATTATCTCTATACCTGGTCCACTCCAACCCATTTCTCAAAATATGTATTTTTTAGCATTAGATCTAACTGAATTAGAAGTAATACTGTTATTTGTTTTGCATTCTGGATCAACCTTTTGTCCTGTCTACGTACTAGTGGAAAAACTCATTTTTTCCTCAACTTCCCAATCCTTTCCCTGTGTTGTAGGAGCAGAATCTTTTTGCATGCTAGCTGGCACATCGGTGATGAAAAACACACTGTCCTAATATCCTCCCCCAGCACTGCAGAAGCTTGCTTGAAACCTATTTACTGCTAGAATGTGCATATTAATGTCTTGTCTTATTTGCCTCAACAAGCAGAAACGAGGCTATTTTAAGTTACTAGAAGATACACAAACTAACCGAAAATCCAATCTTCATTTTCTAGAGAAGCCATCTGGTTCACGTTCCTTCTTTTACATGATTTTTAAAGCATCTTTGGGGTACTCTTACGGACAGCGCACCCCCGTGTAACAAAGGAGGCTCATTAAAGGATGGGTGCCCCGTGCCATGGGTACCCTCGCCAGAGATACAAGACGTGGCAAGTGACTGCACCAAAGCCAGCGGAGCCGGCAGCCACGCGGCTTGAGATCCCATTAGCAGCTCATAAGTGAGCTGGGACCCTGATCGCTGATAATGGCATAATGAATACCAAATTAAAACCTAAAACTATGCTACCACAGGCTACGATCTTATCAACCTCCCCTGAAAGCTGAGCTGCATCAGGCCCTGCGGTTCTTGATTAGGAGATTTCAACTAATATGCTGCGGGTAATTCAATCCGTGCCACTCTGCTCTTCCAAGCAGCACTCAGCCAAAGCTGCATTACGATATTACATCCATGGTGACTTCAGAGGTGTAGGCTTTGGCTCATCCTCCTTCAGCTGAGATACAAAATCAGGTTGAACAGACCTGGAATGACCTAGCCGAAATATCTTGGCTGAGCTTCAACGGAGAAATTCCGTTTAGTCCAAAGAAAACTGCACTATGGTTTCATCTGGATAACGTTTTCGCCTTCAGTGCTGACCCTTCCCATCACTGTCTTTTGGCGTTAGCAGTAAGAAAACGTCGGGGAATAGCAGATCAATAGAGATGTCAATGACAACAAACTATCAGATCAATATAGTCCTCTTTCTTTCTGCAGTGCCGCCGGTTTCGGAGCAGACGTGCAGTGCTCTCCTGCTATGCCACTTAGCTTCAGTCTGTGGGATGTTCCCAAACCTTTCCTTTCCTGCAAGGCCTGCCCTAGGGACAACAGCGCTTATTCTGGACACGCAAAAAACTACACTTTGGTGGAAAACAAAACAACAGACAATAAACCCTCTTATTTGCATGCAAAGCAAATGCACTCGCGCAAACAGCAGCCTCTCTTCAAACCCCGGGAGGAGCAAAGCCCCATCCATTATTAGCAGCAAGATGGATAAATCAAACAGCAAGTTAAAATGCCCAGGAAGCATTCACATCATCTTCTTTTTTGTTTTCCCCCAGAAAAAAAAAATAAATGTTGGTGTTTTGGGGTTGGGTGGTTTTTTTTTGGTTAGGGCTTTCTTTGTTGTTTTGTTTTGTTTTGTTTTGTTGGTTTTTATTCAAGCAGAAATAGTTCAGTCTCTGGGTAAAATTTGTCAAGTAAATGCTAAAATACTCTGAAGACCACTAATTTTAACCTGGTGCTCTCAGCAGTAGCATGTAAGCTATCAGTGTAGAAAACCAAAACAAATACTGTCGCCTAACGCTGTTTTTACTGAAGGCAACAGAAACAGCTTCTCCCGTGCGTGGGCAGCCTAGCAGAGAGTAAGCTGGACCTGTCACCGTGGTGTGTCGGTGGGGGCCAGGGGGCTCGGGGACGCTCCCCAGCCCTGTGCCCAGCGCAGGGGGTGCCACTGCCCACCCAGAGCCCGGCTCCACCACCCACGCATGGCAAGATGCAGGGGACGGGGAGCCGAAATGAGCCTGGGGCAGGGGCCGTGAGAGGCAACGGGGGAAAGAGATGGAGATCAAATACAGCCTGGTGTGTGCAGCACCACAGCAGAGCAAGTCAGCCCCCGACAGCCTCCCAGAACAAGAAGCCCCTGCAGCGACCCATCTCTCCTGCCCCCTGCTCCTTGCAGGTGAACCAGGCTGTGAGATGCGTCCTCTTGCCAAAGACATACCCTCAGAGCACTAGTGCACTTTTAACAAAACCATTTACAGCACTTGGTCTTACAGTAAAGAAAAAAAAGTGCTTTCTGAGAATCTTTACTGATACAGTGAGTTTCTGCCCAGCATAGCTCCTGCTAGAACTGCAGCTTTACTGCGATGAGTAGATGGCTACACCAAGCAATCCTCCTCAGCTTCAGAGGCTTCTCTTTACAGGGCACGGGAGGGGTGGCAAACACTGCGCTGCACCGCTCTGGAGTCAGCACTGAACCAGCAGCACAGGGCAGGGCTGACAGATGCAGACCACGTGTTGTACATGACGGCAAGCCCCAGGTGGCTGGCAGCTTTTGGAGAGCCTAAAGACATCAAGTAGGTGCTGCTCTTCTGAGGAGCACCTGACGGGAGTCGAGCTCATGCCTAACACAGTCAGAGATGTTACCCTGTGGTGATTCTACATCCAGAGTCACGTCCTGTGTGCGATCTGCCAACAAATCCATCAAATGTCCCTGCGCTGGTGTCATTTTTGTGCTACGGTACTTCACCTGTCACTCTCGGAACAAATAGCTAAGACCAAATGCTGCCATCACCTGCATCCCTGTTACTTTACCTGCAATCCAGAACTGCTAAACCCACCTGCGGGACAGTGGGAAGCGACACCCGGCTATGGATCGCGTTTCATTTGCTTAAGACGTAATCATGACGGTGCGAGCTAGATGGACGGGTTGCACTTCCCGGCTACACAGTGGCCCAAAACATTAATGTTAAACCATGGCATGAAGAAAATGAGGAGGCCACAACCACGCTTCTGCCTGGTTTTGTTGTTAAAAGCAGTCTTCTCCACCTAAGAAAAAAAATAGCATGTGGTCCTTTAAATAATGCAGCAGCCTCCAAACACTGAATCATTTAATCCCTCTCGCTGGCGGCTGCTTTATCCCAGCCTCCCCCAAAGGCACGTCTGCAGCCCCTGTCCCGGCGTGGGAAGGGGAATCTCACCGGGGATTGCAGCTCCCTGTCCCCAGGGTGGGGTGTCCCCACATGTATCCCCCACCCCATGCAGCCCCTGACCCCACCACACAGGTCTTTATCTGCCTGTGGCCGAGGTTAACACAGCCGATTCACTGCCAGTGGGAGCTCCCCGTTGGGGATGGCAACGACACAACCACAGGGCATCGCTGCTTTTGCAGGCAGCAGCAGCAGCCTCCAGCCAGGGGGAAGGCCACAGCCCCTGTGGAACTAGACTTGAGCTGTACGTTCGCATACGGCTCTCAAAGGGATTTCTTTAATGCTCCATCACCCCATCTCTATCTGAACGGGGAACGTGTCTGATGGATGCATTACCTGTCTTCTCCGCTCAACCTGGCATGGAGGATATGGAGCAAGAAAGAAAGAGCCTGAGAGAAATCTTAGCTGGATAAAATCAAACGGCAAAGCATCCCCAGGCTTTGCTGTGCTGGGATTTTACCCCAAATTCTGTTTATACCCACACACCGAGGTTCCCCCCGATGCAGCAGGGAAGCGCCCTGATATGGGTTCATGAGAAACATCCACGCTGCTCTTTTCTTTTAACCCGTCCGAGATGCCACTTAGCAGGGCAGAATAACCCTTCCCATTGCCCTAAGCAGAAATGAAGTCCACGGCCAGTTCTACCACAGACATGTAACTTAAAAACGAAGAGGGGGCCCCGCAGCTCATTCCCTGCCCAGCTGTGTCAGGGCTGCAGTCCCTGCGCGTCAGGGTGAGAGCTCCTGGGGTCAGGAGGAGGGAGGCACAGCTCGCCGCTCCAGGCATTTTCTTCCATCTGCCCAGCCGAGTTGCCCCAGTGAGGGCAGGATCCCATAAAGCACGTAGAGACAGTCCCTCACCCAAAGAAAGGACAGCCTGTGCAGCCAACGCACCCACTGAGACTAGACAATATTTTCATTATCATTTCACAGCATTGGGACCACAAAGAACAACAAAGCTCGCCCAGGAAACCTGTCGCAGAGCCAGGAACTTGAGTGAGGTTTTCTAAGTCTTGAGCCGGGGCTTTAATTACAGGACTCTCCTTCCCCACGCTGGTGTTTATCGTACCACAAGTCATCAACAGAAGATGAGGCAGCAAGATTAATCCCTCTTCTTATCCTCCTACATTAATGCCTCTACCACTTTAACCCCTATAGGGTACGCATAGATTTTCCAACTGATGCAAAAGTAAGAAAAAAAAGCATTCTGGCCATGTTTCTAAAAATACCGGCATTTCTGCAGGGCTCCATCTGGTTTCTGCTGGGAGACACTGTCTGCGGAACTTTGCAGTGGATGTCCGGGAGCTACAGCTGCTCAGAGAGTTATCTTCTGATGGCCCAGACCAAATCGGAGTGAGAACAGTTGCCAAAGCCGTGGACACGAGCTATCGGACATGCAGAGCCATGGAGGTCTAACCAGCTCCCATCGCTGCGTCCCAGTGGCTGCTTAATAGGATATCGCCGTAAGCAGCCCGGCGCTTGCAGGCAGAAGTAGCGCTTTTCTATGAAATATCAATCTTTCCCAAGAGCCAGCTGACTCTCCAACCGCCTTCGCTAAATAAGTGCGTGATGGAGACTGTACCTTCAGCTCTGCTCGTCTAACAGGAGCTGGTGGAGGGACCACAGCCAGCGCACGTGGACATGAAACGGTGAGGGAAAGATGCTGCGGCTTCTCCGTTAGTGCCCAATGGCGCTTGGAAGAAAACTTTTGAAAATACATAATAAATTTAAATTCTCGTGCTGATTCCAAATGCAATCTTCTGAGTGGAATTTGATTTTATTTCAAAATAGTTTTTCTTCTGCAACTTCCTTTCTTTCAAATAGCTTTTTCTTTGAAAGCATAACCCAAATCGGTGCGCCTTTACAAACCCAACCAAAATATGATGCGGTGCCCAAGAGCACAGGTTGGGAGCTCAACGTAAATCCAAGGGGAACCCAAGAGATCTCTCCTCAACAGTTCTAATGATGGCAAAACACTTTAAGAAACAACATCAAGGAAAACTGAGCAAAAATAAAGGAATTAGAGATGAGCCTTTCCTTTCTGAGGAGGTTTCACGAAGGGCAAGAGGGCC
>KL285337.1:4993-28568 GCA_000699545.1 Podiceps cristatus
AGACTGAACAGAAAAGATTGAGTACTCTGTTATTTACTCTCTGTTGACATATTTCATATATAATCTCAGCAGTTGTATCTCAGACACTTTGCTGTCAACACCTTAATGAAATATTCAGTAGATCAAATTCTTTCTGTACCTTAGCACACATGTAAGCAAGGATTGAATCTACATCAGTTTTAGTTGCAAAAATATGGATGTTTTCCTCTCTTGCAATTATTATTATTATTATTATTATTATTATTAAAGCTATAGAAATTAAAAACAATGTTGTAGGAGGTCTTGGACATAAACTAGAACTGATTCTTTCTAACATGTAGACTTTCCCTCAAGTACTATTTAGGGATCAGTAAGTATATAGACTGTTGCTTGCATTGGATGCATTAGATTTTGACTTAAACCTTCTCCTCCATCTGTTGATGGTATGATGAAACTCCCAGTAGTATATGCATGAAGCACTATAAAATCAATTATTGCTTTCCCCTTTTGAGGGACTAGGAATGTGTCTGCAGCAGCTTGTCATGAAGTCCAGCATGTGTCACTTGCCCTGTGGGGAATGAAGAAACTGCCAGACCTGTAGCTCTTACCTCCCTCCTCTGAAAGTAAGGCATTAGTAACTTTGCAATTGGTCTTTCTTCTACACTCCAACTTGACTTTGTGCATTATCAAGATGCGTATTCATGTGAGGGGAGGAATATTGGCAACATCTCTGCCTATACTCCTCAAGAGGAAAAATAACTTATTTTGGTAGAGGGACAAAAAATGACCTATTAATTGTATTGTTAAAGCAAAAATGCCTGAGGGTAATTTAACACCTAACAGTTGTTCTATACAAAAGCAAGAATGTGAACTTTTATTGTTTGTTTTAGAGTGTCAACAGTTCAAACAGCTAAGAAAATGTACTATGTTACACCTTCTGAATATAGAGGGTGTAAGTACACATTAGACACATACTTTGAATTACTGATAGCTTGGGCTTTAAAGAGCTAAAGAACAAAGAAACACACTGAGAGACTGTCGAATCATGTTCAAAATAAAACACTCCCTGTACTTGACCCTGGAGATTTATAGTTGCATTCTTTAGTTTATCCCAATCTTTGGCAACTTTCCTAATTTATGAGTAATACCCCTGCAAAAACCTTGAGCGTCTTGCTTTCCTGCAGTAAGTTTAGTCAATAATTCATGAAGGGGATTATTTCTTGCAAAAGCAAAATTATTTTTTCCCAGGACCCAATTTTAAACCCAGAAATGTCTGAGATTAGAGATTAACTAAACAAATATAAAAACATATAGCTTTTTCTGCTCTTAGTTTGGCCTTTATAATTAAAATATCCCATAGCAACATAAGCCAATGTTTTGAAAGTACAAAGACACTTAAATAGAAGTTTGCTTTTCAAGAGTGCTGAGCACTTACTATATAGCAGCATTATGAGAAACGACTGCTCAGTACTGTTGTAATGAAGATTGCAAAATTCAGAGATTGTGTTTGAATATTCCGCCTTTCAGCATCCAGAAACAAAATCCTCCAGAAAAAGAAGCCTGTTGCAGGTCTCATAGAGGCCTTTCAAACCTGCCATTTGTGTAACAACTTTAAATTCCACAACTTTTTTTCCTCACAGATGAAGGGAAGCTTTGAAGGGAAGATGAAGGTGAGTGGTGGTCATCTTCATTTAAGACTATCAGTTATGAATGTTTGCTTCCATTGGGAACTTTCAGTCTTCTATTGGGAGCAAGTTGATCTTTCCTACAGAAAAACAAAAATACCCCAAAACCTGCCTGCACCATTTTCTCCACTTCAGTGTGCTCTAACTGTTGATAAGAGGAACAGAAATTGCCGAGGAGGTATTTAAAAACTGGACTGCAATTTGAATCCCATTTCTCCTGCCTCAGAATAGGGAATTTGATCCAGGTTTCAGATGTCCTAGACTAGCAATTTAATCTGCAGAGTATGAACTGTTTGAGACTCTTGAGTGTCTGCTGATTTTTTTCAACACCATATACCAGATTAAGTATTAATTGATACAAAAATTCAACATTTCATCTTGTTAATAATTTACCCTTACATTATATAGTTACATATTTTCTGCCTCTTCTGGCTACCACTCTTCCCTTCTCCCCTCATTTTGCCAGACATTGATTATTTATTATTTCATAATGATGTAAATTCAAGTGGTGTTTGAAGAAAGATAAACAACTTAAAAAAGCTCTTCTTGCTTAAGTCTCTTACTGGATCTAGCCCTAGATATCTACATTTCTGGGTAGGTATCATGCCTGAGAGGAGATTTAGATAAAGGATTGGACTATAAATACTTTCTGAATGTTGTTTTGTTTTTTTTTTTTCCTAAAGTAAGTAAAAAGAGATTTTTTCTTAGTGGCATATTTCATATTTAGTTGTAATATTGTTCATAATAAAGTACAGCAAATATATTATAATTATATGCAAAGTCTGAAGATAGCAGAATTAAGAATATTGGAAACAGATACCATTGACATGGACAGTAGATTACCATTCTTTTGAGAGGTGTCTCATGTCCCATTTAGTAATAGTGTTTGACAAGTAAGGTGGTGTTTTGGCTGAGGGAATGTGTTATGATCTAGCAGATTGTTCGAAATAACAGTTGAAGTCTGAAGTCCTTCTGAAGTCAATTAAAAGACTATCATTGCCTCAGAACATTATGTATTAAGGTGCCAAAAGCTACCACTTTTCATTATTATCAGGTCAATATTTCTTTTCAGATAAAAATTGTAGTGTTTCTATTGTTAATTACTGTTAAAATAAAGCCATCATTGACTTTGCTTTTAGGGAACTTTCCCTTTTCCTAGACTTTCTCTGCTGCCACTATTAGGCAACACTCCTGGTTGTGCTAACAGCTGCTCCCAAAACCAAGAAAGCCCAAGTTTTCATTGAAAGTAACAGTAACCTTCTACCATCAGCACAATGTCTAAAACCTGTGTCAAGAGTGAAAACTTAAAAGGCTAATCTAGTCCCTGAAAAGAGCAAGCACCATCAGAATCCCAAGCTGCCTGAAGTCCTGCTAAGGCTTAAAGTGTTTCAGTACTCCCTATTGTATGGAATCTGACAACTCCAAGGGCTGTTATTTTGCCATCTGCCTCCAGGAACCTACCAGAGTGAGAGTCAGGATTCTCTGAAAGTTTGCCCAAAAGAAGACGTTCCATCTTCATTTTTGCAACAAAACAGCCTTTTTAAAAGATGTCATTCTCTTGGAAAATTTCTCTCTCTCGTAACAAGATTGCTGCGTAACTTCATTAATTCTCCCCATCTGATTAATTTCTGATTAATTTAGACTGAAAACATTCACACATGCCATTACCATTTATTGCTCTTCACTGAAGTTCATTAGAAGTTCTAGTTAAGTGTGAAATCTAGATACATCTTTATGAAGAAACATAGCAAAACATCATGGCCAGCAGGACGAGGGAGGTGATTTTGCCTCTCTACTCTGCTCTGGTGAGACCTCACCTAGAATACTGCATCCAGCTCTGGAGCCCTCAGCACAAGAAGGACATGGAGCTGTTGGAGCGGGTCCAGAGGAGGGCTACAAGAATGATCCGAGGGCTGGAGCACCTCTGCTGTGAAGACAGGCTGAGAGAGTTGGGGTTGTTCAGCCTAGAGAAGAGAAGGCTGCGGGGTGACCTGGCCAGGCCATATGGTTTAACATTGCAATGGACTTCTCTTCTTGCCCCTGCCCCGGGTTGGACTTATCCATAGACTGTAGTCCTTTAGGGGAGTACTTGCTCCAAGTAGAGCCTTATCTATGAGCCACAGTCTCTTCAGGGGTGTACCTGTTGCAGCATAGACTTATCCACAGCCATAGTTGCTTTGAGGTGCACCTGTTCCAGCATGGCCTTCTCCATGGGCCACAATGCCTTTAGAGATATACCTGCTCCAGCATGGCCTTACCTACAGCCACAGTCCCTTCAGATGCAAACGTAGTCCAACATGGCCTTGCCCATGGCTGCAGTCCTGCCACATGTTCTGAGGTGCTCCAGCATGACCTCATGCATGGCCACTGATGCTTCAAGGTATGCCTGCTACAGCATGGACTAACACACAGCCAAAGATGCTTTGAGGTGTACCTTCTCTAGCATGCACTTATCCTTGGGCCACAATCACTTCAGTTATACCTGCAGTGACACAGGCATAACCACAGCCACAGATGCTTTGGGTTGTCCTGCTCCTGTGTGGACTCATCCACAGGTCACAGGCCCTTCAACTTGAATTCACACTGGAGTTTCAGCCTGTCTAGTACAGCAGTGCCGAAACAGCAGCGATACCCTGGCCATCTGCCAGCCCAGGCGCATCACCATTGCTGTTATCAAAATGTTCCCAAGTATAATAGAATAAGATGATAAGCAGCACAGCAGCAGAGCAAGCAGCAAAAGCAAAAAGCAGCCACTAACAAGCACTAGACTCTAATATACAATGAGGCAAGCAAGCCCCATGACAAGTGCAGGAGCCTGTCAATTGGTAGCTAAACAGCAATTACAGCTACAAATTGTTCTAGAACAGTGGCAAAGGTGGAAAGCTAATTCCAGCTCCAGGGGCCTATGCTTGAATCTGACAATGGAGCACTGCTGATGGCCAAGAACAGAGGATGGAGACTCATACAGTGAAGACTGGAAAAAGCTGTATCGAAGGAGGCCAAGGAAGAAGGAAGGGCAGACAATCCATGCCAGAATATACTGTAGCGGTTCTGATGTTATGCACAAGCTACTTTATCACTTAATTCCACTTGTGCTGTATCATGTCATGCTTCCACTGACCTCAGTGGGTGACTGACATCTTTAAATCAATGATGTGAACGTCCTAACCTTCCATTTGACCATTTTGAACTTAAAATCACCAACACTATCATAGAATCATAGCATCATAGATTCTGTCATATACACTATCACTATAACATATACACTATCATCAAATAATACTGTTTATGTCCGTGAAATAGTTCATCACCCCTACAAAGGCAACACCTTTGAGCAGCATATTTCAAATCTTGAGAAAGGTACTCTCAAACCAGAATGCAGAACCACAGGGTTGGTATCTGAGGGACATTCCTCTCACTTCATTTTAGCCACCTAAACATTATTTATCTAAGTCTACATGAATCACCTAACCTCCACTATAGTCAATGGAAAGGAATATTCACCTCCGGAGTGACATAGGTGACATTGCAATGTAGGTGTATGAGTTGCTGGGATCAATTGTGTTCTGAAAGCAACTTTCAGTTGGCTAGAATTAGTGAGAAGAATGCATTGGTTTTCAAATCTAGATTCTTATGTCTTATGTTCAATGTAGCAAGATAAACCAAACCTGAATTGAGTCATTTTACTGACGCTCAGTTCATTTACACTTTATTTGTATCTAGACTTCTCATCTTGAGCCTTTATGAGTCAGTGGACTATCTTGAGTCAGTGGAGATCTGAGCATTGTGGAGGTGTGAGCACAGTGAAGGTAATAGTCATTAATGTCCAGGGTGTTATTTATTTAATTCTAAATAGGCAGATAAAGTAGGTCAAATGGATCATGACCTAAAAGTACTTATATTTCTCTGGTAATTTTAAGGGGAGCCTGTGGAATCTAAGTTAACAAATTCCCCAAACTGTGTAAACCAAAATGCACCGATATTACTCAGCAATTTTTCTTGAAATCCTTGTTCAGATCCTAAATGTCATTAATTCCTCCTGGCTTTCCCATGTATACCTCTTTTTTTTTCTTGTTCAGCCTAGTTAAGATAATTAAATGAGATGTGGAAGGTGTGGTGTCTAAGTAAGCCTGGACTCAAACAATGAAAAATCCAATGTTTAAAAACATTTTCCCCTTTTACCTTTATTACTACAATTGTTTTGAATATCAAATGACAGATAATACAAGCACTTAAGAGAATCATGGTGAGTACTCAGGGTAAATCCACAGCAAATGGATATTCCTTCTTGGACCTTTGGTTTTTACTCAAGTTACTCTGACATTAAAATCTGTACTACAGTGAGAATGACTGAGCATATGACCATTTGGACAGGATATGGAAAAGAAACATTCAACATTGTTCAGATAGATGTCTACTTAGCCGTTCAAAATTGCTTGCGGATAGAGAAAATATGACAGCCAATACCACCCTTTATAATTGTCAAAATTGCACTTAAAATGTTCTAAAAACAAGCAGAGGTCAATTTTTGAAGTCACTTATATCTGGGAGAAGAAGTATTGAATGAAGGTACCCACAACTCCTCCTTTCAGGTACCCAATTCTGACCTAATAGAATTTCTGCTAAGGAGATCATTTTGCCTGATGTTGGAAAACAAAGATGCATAGGTAGCAGATGTGGAGTTTTACATTTGCTATGCCTTTCTGTCTGAGTAGTGATAATTCTGATAGATATTTTGACATGACATGCTGACAGAAAACAGGAAAACAGACATGCTACAGATGAGCTGGAAGACCACGGAAGTAATTTAAAAAAATAAAGACTGTCAGAAGCAATAACATAAATACATTGATCTCTATTACAGGTGTTACAAGACAGTCAAAAGAGATTGTGTGACAGCCACCCAGAACTACTTATGGCACTTCTCTGGAGAAACAACCACAATGGCAGCCTTCCAAATGTCCAAAAGGTTTGCAAGGCTGACCAGCTGCATTAGCAGGTATAACAGTATGAGGTGATCTATATGTGAGTTTTTTACTTCTAATGTTGCATCCACTCAGATAATCTTGCTTTGGTCCTCTTGGAGCTGCATGAAAATTAAAATGGTTTTGAAAAATTAAAAAAAAAAAAAAAAAAAGAAAAAAAGAAACATTAAGAATAAGAGCATAAGAATTCAGAAAATCAAGAAAACCCTCCCAAAATCACCAGTGTTACTTAAGATAAATTGTTACAAAACAATCATATTTTGTAAGGTTGTTTTTTTTTTTTTTTTTTACCTTCAGGAAAAGGCTACAATAAGAAAAAGAATATTTTTTTTTTAATAGGAAAACAGAAGCTCATAAATAAACTTATTCTAGAAACAAGTTTGGGAAAAATGCAGCAGTATCTGAAACTCAAAACTGACAAACACATGGAAAACTGCACTGTTGAAGAAGTTTTTGACGGTGCAAAGTAGACTTATTTACCTAAGCCCCATTAATTTTCAATGAGAACTGGATAACTAACTGTTCTTGCTGCCTTTGTTTCTATAACCAATCCTTTAAAGAATTTGCACTCTGCTGAAAATTTTACTGTAAAAAGCAATGTACTATGTACTAATTTATTTCATTTTCTTTGCAATTATTTCATATATTTGAAGAGCTTTTCCTGTTCTGCTCAACCTTGCAATAAATTCATTAAATGGACTTGTTCTTCAGGAATTACAGTCTACTACTTGGATTTTACTGCAGGGTCAAATGCAAAGTCCACACAGAGCTGATGAGGAAAACAGATGCTTAGTGTAAGTCTACACTTGACAATGACAAAAATGGCAAACAAAGGTAACAAGGGAAAATTCTAAAGTTCCAGAGAAATTTGGACACTGCCATCCTAGAAAACTCCAGCAACGAGGACTGAGAATAAAATGTTACATAAGTGGGAAAACTCAGTGTCCTCAGAGAGACAAGATTCACCTTGTGGTTTGTTTCCTAATCAGTTATCAAAGAACATACTAAAATGATTAATCTAACAGAAACTGGTCTTGATACTATATCTATCTTATCTGGTCCTTCGTTCAGAAAGGAAGTCAAACACATTTGACCCAAATAATTGAAATGTCATTTAGACATGCGTGTGACCCAGATGATCTCCATGGCATGGTATGGTTGCATAATTAAATCATGCTAAAATACTCTTAAAGTGTTATCAGAAGAATCTATTATTTTGGTTTTCCATGAGACTACCTCTGTGCAATGTAGTTCACAGGTGACAGAGAAAAAGCTTCAGTGCTCCATGATAATTAAACTAATGGAGATGTCTGGTTTTAGGTAGCAGGTAGAATAGTAGACAAAAATCTCAGAATGGTAGGAAATGGAATTGGTTCAACAGTACATAAAAAAATATTATTACTTTCTCTCTATTGCATCGCTTTGGCTGATTGACTGCTTTTTATCAGCTGAAGATTTGGCCCGGTAATTGTAGCATGCATATACAGAAATCGGTAAATCAAAGAAAGCAAGGGAACAGATTTTTATAACAGATTATGAAATCCTATTTGAATATTTCATAAATCCTGCTAAGAAACATCCCATGTAATTCTAGTCTATGATCAATAAAAAGAATATGACATAAAAAGTATTACAAGAGATGATGAAAATGCAATTTCTGTCTTAGTAGATGGATGAGAAAACTTATTATTTTGTCCTTAATTTTTAAAAAGTCACAATGGCATGCTAATAAATTGCTATGGTCTTCGAAGGATACCCAGAAAACTTGTCTGCTGCAGTTCATAAATCTCCCAAGTGTTTTGGAATTACCAATGCCTTCGGGACACAGAAACAAAAGCCGCTGGTTCACTGTCAGCTCTGCAAAAACTGCGAATGTTTAAACAAATAATGAGATAAAAAGTAATGCATAATTAAAGGGCTTCTTCAGAAGAAGTCTGGGTTATATTTATTTTAAGTGTGGCAGCGAAATACATTCGCACCTGTGTATGCTCCAAAGGTGTCATTTTCACAAGTCTTACTGCACAAATAGGGCTTAAGCACATAATACATTATTAAAAGGGTTATGCATTTCAAAGAGAATAAAACTACATCAAAATAAATTTAATATTTAATTTTAATAATATATCAGAATTGCTAGTATATTGGTCCAGAAGAAGAGATTTAAACAAAAGATCAAGACACATGGGTCAATATTTTATTTTTAATTTTGTTTTGTTTTGTTTTGAAATTGTATTTATGAGCATTCTAACAAAAGACAATTTTGCATCAGGGTAATTGGCCTTATTTAAAGGGTGACAAAGGTAAGATCTGTTCTCTGCTTCACGGTTTCTCTGGTGAAGATACCAATCAGAAATTACTCTACATTAGTACTACAGCAGCAATATTTAGCTTCACCAGGCAATCCAGATATATTCTAACTAGCTCAGCAACATAAGGGATGTGGAACATTTGCCATAATAGGCTTCAGGCTCAGAATATGCTCTGTCTGTAGTATAATACATCAGGCAACAGAAATTTGCTTCCAGACACAGTCAAGGGCCTTTCTGATTTGGACAAATAATTAAAACGGTCTGCAGATTCCTTCAAAATGCAACATATGAACCACTTGACTATAAATAGTTTAAAAGACTTCATTGTAAAGCTTAAATTAGGAAACTAGTCCTTTTAGTTACTTTATTTCTAATTACAAAACTTTTTTGCTTGTCAGCCCACAGGCACAAAGAGGTGGTATATGTACACCAGCAAGTAGTGCGCCATACCAAGAGCAGATCTGGAGAAGAAAATGGTTCTTGCTGAGACTTAAAAATCTAGATGACCTGCATTTTGGGGTTGCAGGTCAGATTACCTCTGGTCTGGTTCTGCAAGCTCTGGGCCCATTAGGAGCTGGGACTCATTAGGAGTCCCTCTGGAGAGCATCTTCTGGTTGAGTTTCTACATGAAAGGAGTCTAATCCCTCAGCTGTAAGAATTTATCCATGATAAGGATGGTGAGACTAGTCAACTGGGAAATTCATTACAGCAGTACATGCCTGACCTGAACTGACATTCCTTAATGAACACCAGTATAAGCAACCCCAGCAAACGGCTCATTCTACCTGGGAATAAAGATGGTGTTTCTGTCCTAAATCAGGGACTTCAAGGTCCTTACATTTAAGTGTGATGATTCTGGCCTAGTATACTGACCGCCTACATTCTGGACAAACTTCAGGAATATATTTGTCCTGTTATTCCATGAGCTCCACTATGCCCATCATGAGCTGATGCGATGGATCTTATTTTTTTTTTTTTTTTTTTTTGTGACAAAAGACACATCTAAATTTGGACTCCCCGAGACTTAATGAACAACACACACTTCCTCTGTATAATTCATTTTTGTGATAAGCAGGATTGGAAATGCCAATGTACAAATAATTGTAGATACTATTTTTTTTTTTTTATACTATATGTGATTCTGTAGAGTGTAATCACATAGACAGAAAACTTCATTCACATAGTTAAGTGTTGTAACTTACACCTGTCTGCATCATATCAACACAATTATCAACACAGGAAAAAAGTGTAAGGCTGGAATAGGAACCTGAATGAAGATCAGTGGCTTTATTTTTCTTCCCTTTTCTCTCCTCTGCATGTGTTCATCAACATAGATGACTCACCAGTTACTAATACTACATTTGCTGAAGTTGACTAGAAAGCTAATGGAAGAGTACAGATGTCTTTGCAGAAAGAAGCTTTATGAAGATGTGGTTCCATGCATCTCATGAATAAAAATAAATGGCAAAGTTATTCAAGCATCTGAATTGACCATCATGTACGGGACAGGTAAGGGTCTGATCATCTGGCTCCTCTGCTCTTCAATGTGTCACCAAATGGCATTACCTCCTAGTGTAATTAAAATGCTGTGAAACTGCAAGAGGTTTTTACATTAAATCTTGTGGTTTAATTAAAATTGTTTCAAGAGGCCTCAGCTGACATTGGCTAAGGCTACTAATGTTCCATAGTTTAATTACATGAAAATCTAAGATTTCTTCTCAGAAAGCCATCTAACTATGAAAACTAGTCATTATATTTTCAGACACTAGTAGTTAAAAATTAAGCTTCAATGTTAGCCTTTCATGCTGTTTTTAAAGCATTCCCATAATGCCTCAGAAGTGATTTTGCTTTCTAAGTATCTTTTGTGAAGGTGCCTGGTTCCTAACCTAAATAGTTGTCTTTATAGTATTTATTTGAAAATCAACAGTCCCATCGAGGCAATACATGTGTGAGCTGTGGTTCTAATACTACTGCCAGTGTTAGATGGTGATCTGTAGTCAAAATATAGGAGGAAACTGATGGTGTCCTCAGGCAATTGTAAAAGGAATCGTCTTTTGCTACTCTGTCTGCGTTTCTGTTGATGTCAAGGCTTTACATTTGGGACCAATTTCAACAGATAATAACACATTGTGCAACAGAATGACACAATGGACAAGGAAGGGAAGATTCCTTTAACAACCATAAATTATTTATTGTAGATTTGAGAGGAATCCAAATATTTCTGGAAATCCTGTTGCTGGAACCAGGAGCTGCTTTCCAAGCAGGAGCCATTGATGTGAACCACTTATTGATTCAACCACTGAGATTATAACCGTCTTCAACACACCTTTTATAAATGTCTACATAGGAAATGCATCATGCCCTTACTCTATTTGCAGCATAAATGTTGCTTTTGAAATCTAAAAAAGACAGTAGCAAAATATTTGAACACCCTCAACCTTCTTCCAGTCCCTAACTAGTCCAAGTTACAAATTTATTAGCAGTAGCAGTAGTATTTGTGCTTTTTGGTTTAACATTCTAATTTTCTTAAGACAGAGGGTGATATTCTCATCTCCTTTATAAATCTGGATAAAACAAAATTGCTTGTTTCTTGTTCAAAGAGTACATGTGAACAACATCAGTGATGACTGATGATGGTGTCAAGGAAGTCAGAGATCATTAAAACTATGTAGATACAAAACTTGTAAGTGTCCCAAACCCTTTCAGAAGTTTGTGTATTCAAACTATTTAGACATCAAAGCCAGCTGTATTCTCCTAAATAACTTCTTGGAACTGGACCGCACTGTTTTCTTGGTTTTGTGGCCCTGATCCCATGAGCATGAAAGCAAATAAGACTTTTGACATTCGCATATTTTTTTCGTATCACAAATAACCAAGAAATCCTGTATATAGTAACTCCCTCCTTCTCACTCACACACACAAATAAATAAGGAAAAAAACCTGTTTAGCTAACCTGAGGTCCTTAACATAATTATTTTTTACACTTAATTGCAGAGCAACACAGTCAAACTCTGAGGTTTCACAAAAAATTTTGCTCTGGCTTTATAAATAAACAATTGTGCTTCTGCTTTCTGAAGGGGTCATAAGAAGGTGAAAACATGCACTTTTTTGCGTATGGTTTTCCTTGCACACTCCATGAATACAAAATGCATCTTAAGAAACAAAGTTTGTTTGTTTGTGTGTTTGTTGGTTCATTTTAATTTAAATAAAGTCTGGAATGTATGTAGTGTAATAAAGGAAATATGCTGAATGTGAGAGGCAAGTCTGCTTACTGGAGTTGAATTTACAGTCAAATTTATTGAGAATATTTAAAAAGCGGAACTTGGGGTACATAACATACAGACTCAGGGAAATGTGGATCATTTAAATATATTGTCAAAGGATGCTGGAAGAAATCTGAGCTTATTAAAGCATGTAGCTTCACAGTCTAAGAACCCTGGCATTCAAGTGGACTAAATGACTCTGCCAGTAAAAAAAGCTCTCACTCAATGAATATAAATCTAATTAGAGTATCAATTTTTAAGTTTTTCCATCCAAGCTGTTAAGTAATATATCTGACAACTCAGGCAGATATCAGTAAGGTGTTACTATGAGACATTTTAACTGGTTATTTGGTTAAGAACAGATAAAGTGAGATTCAGAGTGGGGAAAGGGCAGTTGATGTAGGAGTCTGAACTCTTCTGTCTGACGTTCTGGCAAATTAGGGTTCAGATGTCCCTGTTCTTCTCAGAATCTAAGTCTTCCCCAGAGCCATGTTTCTTGCAATGAGGAGTACTGTGCTGCCTAAAGATGGCTGGAAGAGACAGCCCTGGTGCTTTCCTTGAGGAAATAGTCCAGTCTTTGAGAAGGCAACTGAGAAGGTCCTTCCTCCACATGAGCCTGTTTATATCGTCTTTTTAGCTATCAGAGTGCAGAACAGTCTAAAGAGCAGGAGCCCTCCACCTGTCCTTATATGACTAAGGAGTGCACAAATGCAAAAGACTTTTGCTTAAGAGAAAGAGTGAACTAAAAGAGTTAGAACTAGACTAGCTGCTAGGCAGACACTTTGGGTTTTGCTGAATTTTTTTTGTTTTCCCTCTCTCTCCCCCTTTGTATCTGCAGGTAGCCTGATGCAAAACTCCGTGTAAGTGCAACACAGAGTAAAGCAATCTTGAGGATACAGTCTAGTACTCAGGCCTCCCTGTCTTTTGGATGAGTGACTTGAATGTTAAGTGTAGGTTCCTGAAGGGGCAGTGAGGTACATATCCCTTTTGTGTTTTAGGCCCTGGTGAACTTTATTGTGATTATTTCCATTTGGTTAATTCTTTTTATTTTTCCACTTAAAAAAAAAAAAAAAAAAAAAAAAAAAGACCATTTTCTAGTTTTCCTCCAAAAAGTAACAGTGGTGTGCAGATCTCATCTTTTGCCCACTTGCATTCACTCAGTGGCTTACATCTGGAATCATTTATGCCACTCTGCATAGCTTCTGCAAATTCACATTTGCAGGTTTTTTTTTTCTTTTCTTTTCTTTTCTTTTCTTTTCTTTTCTTTTCTTTTCTTTTCTTTTCTTTTCTTTTCTTTTCTTTTCTTTTCTTTTCTTTTCTTTTCTTTTCTTTTCTTTTCTTTTCTTTTCTTTTCTTTTCTTTTCTTTTCTTTTCTTTTCTTTTCTTTTCTTTTCTTTTCTTTTCTCACAATGCTGTATTACAATTCCACTCCATGGAAAAGGTCTGACCATAATCTTTATAATTATTATTTCTAACTTTTAAATAGCATTAATAAATTTTAAGGTTAGGAGAGAACACTATGATCTGATTTTCTACTTAACACAGGCCAAAAAAATTGCAAATGTCTGGGAAATGTCTATCACCATAGAACTTAAGATTTTAGACAAATGGGTAGATTTATATCTTCTTTTTGAAAACTTGAAAATATGTCAAACATAGACTCTAGAAATGTATTTTTGAATGGAGTCTTAGCCCTTCACTTCTGCGTAAAGTTCGAGTGTCAAGGTCTAGATGGTAATTCATGTCAAGTGAGGGGAACTGTTTTTTGCTTGCAAACCAAGATAGTTTAGAAACACTGACCTCAACCTTCCTCAGATTTTGAAATGAGACACATCTTTAAAGGCGTTTTCTCTACTTAAGTGAAATAAAGCAGAACTCAAGTTACTCTCATCATTGGTATCATAGTGCCTTTGATCATGTAATACAAAGACAAAGGATTAGATAATACCTTGGACATTGTAATATTATATGTCTGAAGTCATACATAGAGAAGCAGCTTAAGAAAAATTACAGTATCTTTACCACCTGAGCCCTTTTAAAGGACATAGACATCAAAGTCTTGAAACAATACCAAAACCTTATGCCAAATTAAATTTTTAGTGAAGTACACTAAATGTTACTAATGACTGTTCTTTAGTACATGTTCCAGATTGCATATTGTATTCCTAATTCTCTATTTATGAGGAAATTCAACATGATGAACAAACATGTCAGCAACATGACAATACATGTCTGAAACTGATTTCAAATGTGCTGTTTTATACTAATGTATCTTTGAATTTAGAGTTACTCTAGCAATACCAAATGTAACTGCAGTCAAAATGAGATCAATGTACATCTATATTTACATTTCTCATCTCTCTGTATCAAGCAGTCTGCTTGTGCATGTGAAGCAGGTGGATATAAATAGATGAGCTTTCAAAAACAACTGTTTCATTAGCAAGGGATGAATTGAGCAGAATGAACAGTAGGAATGAAATATTTACTGAGTATATATAGGAGCCACTCATGGTGCGAAGTCTGAGTTTGCCTAGAAGCTGCCTTGCTGAAATGAATCCTTGATGTTCTGGAGTTTTACTATATTATTTTTTTCTGTAATTTGTCCATACTTCTATAAGGTGCACATCACTGCAATCAAAATCTCATCTGTGACTTTTATTTAAATTAATTTCACATTTTATTGGTGACATCTCAGCATTATTATAATTCAGGCAATTCTTGAAAGAAATTATATTAATAGAGTATGAACACCCGCCATCCTGATGTGGAGAAAGGCTAAAAAATATTTTAAATTATTAACTTTTCTACACCATCAGCTTTTCAGTGATGACAAATATTGAAGGAAGCATATAGGAAAGTAGGTCAAATGACTTCAAATAACTGCAGGAGAAAGCCTCTGGGGACAAATATGAGAAAACTAAAGCACAAAATAATATGGAACTAGAAAAGCCTATAAAGTATAATGAGAAAGAATGAGCATCAGGTAGTAAAAAGATGACAAAAGAAAGAGATCTTGTTTACTACTCAGTAAAGAAAACTATCAATGGATGATAATGTGAAGAACAGAGTGTTTAATGTCATTTTTACACCATGCTTCAGTAAAATTTCAAATGGTTTCACCTGATTTTAACATAATATACATTAGTGGTAAAAAAATCAAGCTAGAACAGAGATGTGTCTTCAGATTAACTGACTCTGGTTAAATTAATTCTGGATTAATTAAAGCGGTATCCTAAACAACTTCTAAAGTATTAATGAAGAACTGAGAACTCATGGAGGATGGGTGATATTTCCATGAAAAAAATATCAGCTTTTTTGGTCCTTAAGTTTAAGCATTTAATATAGACATCTACATTAGCTAATTATTGACATTTATTTAGTATTTAATCCAAATATATAAAAGTTATCTATCTCTCTGCAGCGATTACAAGAGGTACCTAATTTGTCAAGATTCCTAATTAGGGTACAACACATAAATGACTAAAGTATTTTGATGGGAGTCTGAGTTGCAATATGTATCTTTAAAAAAAGAAAAAGTGGAGGAGCTGTGCAACTATAGACTATTCAGTTTATTTTCACTTACAGAAAAATACTAGCTAAAATACTAAAATTATTCATAAATAATTATCTTAGAAAATAACAGAAAATGTGAAATAGCCAGCACTGATTCTAAAGAATAAACAGATTTAAATTCTTACAAATATCAACTGACAAATCATATGTACAAAGGAGAAATTGTAGTTTTCATGTATCTGAGTCAGGCGAATGTTCTTAAAATGTCCTGTATGATCTTCTCAAAATTAGGCTAAAAATTTGATCACTTGGACCTTTGGTCCGAGACAGGCAAAACCAGCTAGAAGATTGTACTTAGAAAATACCTAATATTGGCTCGTTTTTGTAGACTTCTTCTGGGGTCATCATTGTATTGGGTACTGCTCTGTTTTCACTAATTACTAGGATCACTGAATAATAATTCTACTCATTTAAATTACAGATGACACATTTAAAAATGTTTGGTGTCACGTTAATGTACTGAATCAGAATTATAGTAACAGATTGGAGAATTGTTCTGAAAACATGAACTAGGATAAAATTCTGTAAGAAAGAATGAAAAGATCTAAAGTAACATGAGAAGTCATCAGCACAGATTTAAAAGGAAGTGATTTAGATTGCATTTTTGCATTAAATAGTCTAGGATTATAAAAGACCACAAACCTAATAAAAGCAACATTTATGGTCATACAATAACAGGTTAATATCAAGAAGTATGTGTAAACAGAAGTAAGACCCATAAGGAATCATCTCCCTTTACAAAGTATCGGAGAAGCTCCAGCTGAAACCTTGTGTCCAGTATTGGGCAGTGCATTCAAGTGAAAATCAAGGAGAGTTCAAACGCATGCTACATGAATGATCAAACTTCTACAAAAAATGACCTGCAGGAAAGAGGAAAGGAATTGCATTTACCATTTTTAAAGAAAGAATCCTGACACACAAAAAGTTAAAAGGTAAGCAGAAATTGAAGTGAGAGAGATAAATTGAACATCAAGGAAAAAAGAGTCTGACTGTAGGGCAAGTTAACTATTGGAACATATTATCTGGTTTATCACGTAGAGGACTGTTTTAAGAAAAGATTAGGCAAATATCTCTTGGGAATGTTGGCCTTGTCTGAGAGTAAGGGATTAATCAGATGAATTTGAGATCTCTTCTGAGCCAGTTTTTCTTTAGAGCATCACCAAGCATTTTCAATGAAGAAACTCACTCTGACCACTAGACAAAGTGAATGACAAAACTGAGAACGAGATGGGAGAATTGGAGTCCACTTGACTCTGATTGTTGGGCACTTATTGTTCAACAGATGAACAGGGGAAAAAGTCTTCTGTCTGCAAATCAAAACCCTGACCATGTATTAATAGCTCTCATTTCATTGGAGATTATGTAAGGTTTTAAAAACCCAGATAAACTTGTCTGAATATAAGGAATTTGAAACTACCTTTAGCATAGGAAAGAAAAGCTAGAAAATATGATCTAAGAATAATGTTACGAGCTGAGAAACCAAGAAATAAATTAAAGGAACACAAATGTATTAATGCTGGAAACTACTAATGATTTTTAAGTCAATTTACTAACTTCAGTGACTGTGGTTATGACTTTTAAATACTTTCAGTCGTAATAAATACGTGCAGAATACTGAGGAATAGTCTGTGCTTAAGAAAATCATTTGAGTTCATGAAAACAAAATAGAACTGAAGTCCAGCAAATAATGAAAAAAAGGAAAAAAAAAAAAAAAGGGGGACAATGAGGGCGGGGGGGAAGACTGAATACTGCAGAGAGGACAAGGTGTGGTTAAATTATTCCAGAGGATTAGTTTACCCAGTGCTAATCACAATGATTTTGTGTGTTGAAAAATGTTACTTTGTGCTGGATGAAATCCATTTCTTGAGACAATAACAAACAATTGAAATAAAAATATGTAAACAGGCAAAAAATCTTTTTGATAAGACATCAGCACATGAATGTGAAATAAACAGCAAGATAAGGAGTACCAAATAACTTTTCTATCCTTTCTGACTTTAGACTCAGGTGTTCACTGGAAGTTGAAGGTTTTTCTCAGGCTTCTCTCCAGCAGCACATTGGCCCAAATGGAGAGGATGGATCCTGTCTTTCCTGTGGATCCACGTTGCCGGAGCAGCACAGCCAGTGTGCACGTGTAGCAGCAGCTACAGGCAAGCTGTGAGGATGTAGGGAGCATTCTGTAAGGACCTAACTCTGGCCGTGCCTGGGAGGAATGATCTGTCTTTCCACAATGTCTTTTGTTCCCTTAAATGGTTACAGATAAACGGTACTCATCACCATGCCTGACTTATTTTTATGTTGCTAGTGTACATGTTAATATGGGTTACACATGCATGGGGAATAGTGTGCAAAATTTCAGTGTAATATAATTATCACCTTGCCTGTTGATAAAATTATGATTTTATGAAGACATTGCATAATTACCCACCCAGCTTCTCTATTTTATATACCAATAAAACTTGTTCATAATGAAATGTTTTGAAGACAATGAAGAATATAACATGTCCATCAACTAGTTGATAAAAAACCTACTTGAAAAGAAACTGGCCTGCATCTTACCATTACAGAGTGTAGCCCTTCAAGACAGACAGGCTATTTTTTTTTTTTTTAGTTATATTAGATTAATTTAACGGTTTAGTGCACTGCATTAAATATGTTTCAATTTAACAGCTGTATTTTACATGTGCAGGGGTAAACATTTTCCTCAGTTCCAATGGTAACCTACAGATAAACAGGGTGGACAAAAAAGGAGGAAAAAATAAAAAATAAATTTCTGAGAAGTTAAGTTTTTGACTTTAGAGCTAGTGGTCCATTTATCTTATCCAGAACTGATAGTCATTAACACTTTAGAAAAATCAAGATATTTCTAACCTAAATATGACCTAGAAAATTGTCCCTGTACTTCAGTGATGAACAGCTTTGCAACAGGGGCTCAGATAGTTAATCTTCTTTTGTGTTACACTTTAATTTCTCCAGTATTTACGCAGCCATAGAAGTGGCACTGTGCACAGTTATAGGGCATGGACTACACCAATTATACTTGAAAATAATCAGTCCTGGTTAAAGTGGGGCAAAGACTGAATTTTAACTGTCTGCAGACAGTCAGCTAGTTAAACACTTTAAAACTATGTCCTGTTATCTCTTCTACTGCTGTTTGCATGTTTATACTGAAGTTCTTAGTACTGAAGTCTTAGTAATAGCCTGAGCCAAGTCCTGGTCCCTTGGGAATAGGTTGGAATTTTGTTTTTTACTCTGTGGAAACACAGATTTAACTAACAGGACTGAAACTGCTTTTTTATATGCCAAATTCAGAGGAAGTAACTGAAGACCTAGACCAATTCCCACCAAACTCTGTGAAATAACCTGTTAACTTCTATCAAAACTGCAACAAAGTGTGAAAGCTAAAGTCAAAAAGCACTAGTCACAAGGCCACTTTCTATCTGTTTTCAGTGTACAATAATTCTCCACCATAATTTTACACCTTTGTACAGTTCCAGTCTAATACTGAAAAAATGCGTTTGTTAATTAGTTCCCACACACTTAGTACAGACAAATGTTTTTCGAAATTATAATTCTTGCAGTCCTTGAGAACGGAAAATAATGAGACAGGCAAACAAATAATATTCTACAAGGGTTAAAATTAAATCTCTAACTGACCAAAGGCTGAATGGTGTTTCAAAGTTGATGAGAAATTAATAGCTTCCAGTAAGCTAAGCCAGGGATATTTCTTCAGCACAGAAACCCTTAATTGAATGTCAAATTGCCTACAGCTTGTCTCTAGTTAACCCTTCATGCTAATTATTTACCATGGATTTGTAACAGGTATGACCAGCATGACAGGTGTATGTTTAATTTTACAAGGTAATATAGAGGATACTGTCCAAGTACATTGGAAATCTGATAATGAAAAAACGTTTATTTGAAAATACGTTTATTTGAAAACCAACTTCTTTATAGGCAAAACTAATCTTTGAAGTTCACATTTGTTCTTGTTGAGTTCATTTGAAGAAACTCAGCTCTCCCAGTGACATCAAATGGAATTTCACACATCTTAAAAAGAAAAGAGATTTTACTCTTAGGAGCTACTGCACAACGTCATATTCGTTGCAAAAGTCACTGCAGTTTAATTGTGATTCCAGAGACCAGATATCCAGGTTTTCTTTTGGTTGGTTGTTGGTTTTTGTTTTTGTTTTTGTTTTTGTTTTGTTTTGTTTTGTTTTTCTAAATACATGTAAATAACAGTTTACCTCTTCTACTATTTTATACTGTTGGCAAACATTCTTATTCTCTATAAACATTGGATTGGGTTCCGTACAGTTCACTTTGGATCTCAGTCACTAAAGCAACCCTGGGATTCACTTGCACTTGGATTAGAAGCTATTAGAAAACTGTGGTGATACAAACATGGGCAAGGAGTCCTTTTGGGAAAGAAATGATCTTACTGTAAGTTCTGGTACAGATTATTATAGTATGCTTGTGGGGAGTAATATTTTTTTATAATTAATTCCACTCCTTTGATAGCTTCTGCCAAATCCTGATCTCCCTGGAATATTTAGGAATTTTTCCCACTAAAATTATTGGACAGACTCCCATTGACTTTGATGGGGTTTCAAACAAGGTCTCAAAAATTTCTATTTAAAATTAGTTATCCCTATATATTCATGATCCTATTGCATAGAAACTGGGACAACCTACAAGATCACTTATTGCTAAATACTACAAATATAGCAGAAATTAGTTTCTTATGCTGTTACAGTCCTTTACTTCCATTCTTGTCCAAAAAAAAATCCCACATAGAACTAATCAAATTAGCAAAATAAAAGAAGTAATATTACAAAACTCAGTTTTATGAACATCAGCCTTTGAGCAAACCCATTTCTTAATATATGTGAAAGGACTGTTTTGGACTTGTTTGCTAACTGAAGTACTGCACACTCACTGGGATTCATGGAATTGGAATTTTCCTTCTGACTATAGTGCAATTACATGCAATCTCTCACTCAGACTCAGATGTATGTTCTATGTAAGGATCTTTTAATATTTAGCAGTAACTGCTTACTCTTATCTATATTTCCTACTGGGTAAAAGGGCCATGTTCTGAGCATATTTATGATCTATCACCTGAAAGAACCGGAGAAAGTACACTTGGTTCTCCCCCCACACACACCTCACTGACTTGATTTGCAAGGCTATTTTTGTAAAGGATGTGCCAGCTGACTTTGAAGTGTTTTTCCTGTTGCTGTTCCACTGCTTAAAGGTTTTATTTATTCCCTTTCACTTGGAAAAAAGGTCTTTATTTAAGGCTTCTAGACACAGTGCTGAATTAAGGATCGGATTGATTTGCATCACTGTCATTAAATGTTCAGAGGCATCACTTCTCAGAAATTATCCCATGACACTTCAACCCTTCAATATACATAAGTTTCCTCTGGGAATTCACATCTCCTGGAGTGTTTTGTCCAGAGACTGGTATTATAGGAGAAGCTAATCTGAAGACAGAAAAATACTTTGCCAAATATTTCTTCTTTCCAAACCAGTTTTGAGAACAAGAACTAGAAATTCATGTCAGCCTCTTGGAGGGCTTTAGAAACTGCTTTAAGTAGTAAAACAAGGCCTCATTTCATTAACTCTTTACTAGGAAAAGATATATTTGTCAACGATTTGTGACTGAAAAGCACACTTTCTACCTCCAGAGTTTTCTTGTCTACACAATAGGCACTCAAAATCCCCAAGGACTCTGAATATTTATGGCAAAATAAAGCAATAACTTTAATATTGGTAATAATATATTTTCAGAGGCTACAGATCTCATAATTTGGTATGTTGCCCTGTTTTGTGAGATTTTTCCTCAACATCTGTCATTAATAGGGCACAGAGATATCAAAAGCCACCTTGGGTGTTCATGCAATTCATATTGACCGGAATAATTTCCCTTATTTCATGAAAGGTATTGTTTTCACTAGGATCTTAATGACCACAGCAGTTCAAGCTGATAAATCTCTTTCTGCTTTTCAGAGCAATAACAAGAATTTTAAGCCATCAAGGATCACACCAAGGATCGCAGACTGGGACCTACCTAGACCTAGAAGTTTCATAGAGAAAGATGGATGGCAAACTGGGTGGACTTGGGTTGAAAAGCTCAGGCAGAGTCAGCGATGTGCTCTTGGGGAGCAAGAGCACCTAGTTTGTCCTAGTTTGGCTTTTTGGAGATCACACACAGACAACAATGACAGAGCAGGCAGTCAATCTCTCCTGCTCCAGCACAACTGGCCCTGCTGCTTCCTCTTTGGTCTTTATTCCACTGAAAAATGCTTCTAATAAACAGAAACCTGATGTAGCAGATTACCTTTTTCTTTCACTGTGAATGTCTGTATCATGTATTATTATCAGTCACAATATTGATGTCTTTTTGCAGGCGACTCTAAAAGAATAACAAAAGCAGCTTACAGATCCTTTCTTGAAAATTTATTGTCAACAGAAACACAAAGTGAAATATATTATTTATACTGGTAAATAACAAATAGAAGGAGTCTGCATAATGAATAATAATCATTCTTCATTGTTTTTTGACCTATACTAAAACATAAGTTCCAGTTTTCATGAGTCATCCTAATTAGAGCAGTAATTGAAATTAGATTTGTTTTTCCATCATAAATAGGTCATCCATTAGAATAAATCATCTTATTGTCTTGCAGAGCTGTACAGGAGCCATGCGGCACACTGGGTTCTTGAAGCACTGTGTTCTGGACAATCAATAAGACAAATTTATGAACATGATTTGTTCAGTGAAGTAATTTAATTGTATGTAATCTGATCAGAAAGGATTTAGAAAAACGAAGTTGGGAATTGGGAAATGAGTAAAGCAGATGCATAGTAACACAAAAGCAAACCAGTAACATGAAGCTACCAAAATGTTGATTCAGGGTTTCATAGACTGGCCTATCTTCCTGGCTCAGGAAGCTCTTTGTATTAAACTCTGGCAGAAGTTACCCTTTGCAGCCAGGCTGATACTGATAAAGTAATTTGCACCATCGTGAGAATATTGGCACTAGTCTCCCCATTGGGTTCCTGCGTTTTATATTTGCAGATTTTCAGTGGGCAGAAAGTTGTTTGTAGTTCAAGAGGTTGATCCTTCCTGGTAATGTAAAAAGACTTCTGGAACCAACTAAATTATCACACATCTCTCTTTTTTTCAACATGAATAAATTAAAAAACTCATACATACATTTTACATTCCAAGGTGCTGTTTGCTGCCCTCTGGAAATATCTTTACTGTTCATTGAAGAACAATAATAAAATATGCACCCAAAGTTCAGTAGACAGGCTCATAGGACACAATTAACCACAAGAATGAGATGAGACTTACAGCTCAGGTCTCCTGTCTCCCAAGAAAGTGTCCTGTAAAATACTTAAAGAAGCAGCTTTCTAATTAATGTCTGCAGCTTTTGCAGTGAAAAAGTCTGTAAGTGAAAATCAGCCTTTTGCAAAGACTAATTTTACAAGCTTCAATAAATGGATTTTACACAAACATGAGAGGAATAATCCTGCCTACCTATAAGTAAGGTAAGACGTGGTATAAACAGGACTTGATGTATCCTGAGTGGGAAGCCAGCCTTCCTGATGTGAACATTGCACATTGGTTAAATAAGTCTCACTTTGCCAATGTACCTAAAATACCCTGCAGAGAGGGGCAGTATATTACCATGGGAACATTACTGCATTTATTCCACAATAATTGGCAGAATAATATTTATTCTATTTATATAGAATATATATATGCT
>JMFS01121127.1:0-20431 GCA_000699545.1 Podiceps cristatus
ATTAAATAATGTAGAGAGAAAAATCTAATGTACTTGGGCATCTGTAACACTTCCTATTCTATACTTGACTTTTCCACCATCTAGTGTTTCCTCTGTGGATATGTTATCGATACTGTGGGAAGCAAAGGCATTGCCCAAGTTCAATATATTGAACATTCTTCAAAGCTGATGTGAAAAATAAATAGCTGATAATAACCTTAACATTTTTCTTTGAGGATGATATGGAACCTTACTATACTGACAGTGATTAAACACCCTGAAAGATTTGTCTGAGGCACGTTGAGAAAACCCAGATATTGAGAACAGACACCTGTCTGCCAGATGTGTGTTATGACGACAAGAAGGAAGACTACTGTGACAATGAAGCTTCAGGTTTTATTTTCAGACTTGAAAATGTGAATTACAGTGAGTGTATGGATTTGATTCTTCATAAAACCAACTCTTCTTCATCAAATTTCTCTTACTTGTTTCTTGGGTAATGCATGTGTAAATACATACACACGCAAATGAACATATTTTGGTCTGCTAGGTACAGCATCCTTAACAAATGAGACACATATATTTGAACATTAGAGGAGCTGCTATCAGTTTCAACATTTGGTGTTGTAAAGAAAACTTTACTGTGAAGTGAAACAGTCTATTTTCTTGCTAAGTTCCCTAATTAGCTTAAAGACATAGTTAGCAAGTGAACACAAATATGTTATTAATAATGCTTAATAAAGGGTTCTTGACTGGTCAGTTTTGACATTTTTTATCCCAGGCCCTCCAAAGTTACCAAACACATCTGGAAGCATTTTCAAATGCAGTTTCAAGGCCTAGTGAAGAAACACTGGAACGTGGGAAAAGAAAAAGAGAGAAACAGTGAATAGGTGAATGCTTGAGAGCAATTGCTGTGAAGTAGGAGGGCTTGGGGAAAGTTTTTAGGAGGGCTGGTGGCACCAGGTGCAAGCAGAAATTCAGGAAGTAGAAAAGGAAGAGCAAAAACCATTGGAAGAAGGAACGAATTGAAGACTTTGGAAGAACAGAAGTCATTTAAGGAAGGATCGGTGAATTAGGAAGAAAATAAGTTATGTTCTTTTCAGCTTTTTCTGGGGCATAATTAACCTTGCCTTGCACTTAGGTTACTTATTTCATCCTAAACCAGATGACTGACATAGGCAAGCTGACTGACACTTTAACAGGCCTTACTTCTCTTCATTGACTCTACAAAGAGCTGATGGCTACATGGACATAGTGGGTGGCTGTAGAGGTGGCTACACTAGAGACATCTAACTTTCAGGAGTAGCACCCTACGTTCAGTGTGCTAAGCTCAGTCTGAACGTGATATAGCCTAGAAAGAGCTGCAAAAGCAACCAGACAAAGGATGAGACTTCCCTTCAACAGGACAACAGCCCGTTCAGAAAAAGACTCACTAGATCTGGCAAGAGGAAGATATCAAGACGGGGGAGCCAAGTCAGGCAGTGCCCTGAGCCACTGGTTATCTCCTACAGGAAGAAAGGGAGGGAGGAAGGAGATATTCTGTAGCCGCCCCTCACAGCTTTCCTGGGGAATGCTGGCAATTCAGCTTCTGAGTCGTCGCCCCGTGCTGCTCTCCTGCAGACAGGGTGGGATTTGGAGCAGCGTGGCCTAAGTCACTCCTTGAAATTGGCCCAAGTGAGAACTCCTCAAGTCTGATGAAAGCACGTACATTCAACCTGGGATGCAGGACATAACTGCATATTTCTTTATCCACAAGAGGCTGTTATGCACTTGTGGCTTGAATATTCCATACTAGGTCCAGCCCTGATATGGACTGAGTCCCTTAGCCTCCCTCTGAAAAACAAAACAAAACAAAACAAAAACCAAACACCAAGAGGATTTAAATTTATTCTAGCCACATCTGCCATCCGCCCTCTGTCCTGCTGTGAAGTCTCAGAGTTTAGGCTACAAAAGTATGCCAAAGACACTGTGTGTTCCAGCTCCCCAAGATTCCCTTAGGCCCAGGACTGCTAAGTACTTTCTTCTCTTTGCACTCTAGATGCAGCACAGAGGTTGTAAATGCAACATCTCAGGATAGAAATTTGAATTTTGCCTCAATCGGGACCACCAAGCCACCATAACAACAATCTCACATTTCTATAGTGTAGGAACGTATTTGCACCAGCCTAGCAGATGGGAGAATCTATCCAGAAGCAAAGTTAACAGTCCCAAAATAAAATTAAAAAAAAAAAAAAACAAGAGGCAAAAATTTAGTAAGATGGTTCTGCAGTCATTATTGTGGCAAAGACAGCAAATAGGAAAGTACTCTGTGTTAGATCGTACAAAGAAATATGATGTAATGTTACCATTCCAGGCCCCCAGGTAATGCAAATAAGATTCTGAGAGTACTGCAGCTTTCTCCATTTCCTCTGGCACAGGTAAAGGGTTACAATCAGGTACAGGATAGAATAAATACATTCTATACAAAAAACATAAAAATTACTCAGTTTGTTTCTCATATAGTGCTTATTATGCCAGCAGTATATATAAAAGTTGTCCTGAGTTCTTTGGAAAACTAGTCATACTGAAATGATTAAACTAAGCCAGAGAGAGAATTATCTGAGAAATCCACAGTATTTTATGGATGAGCTGGCATATATAGTATTTACCATATCATAACTCATACAAGTCTTACTTACTATCTTAATGAGTGACAATAGCATATCTGGAAAACATCTGCCCTGGAAAAGGACACATCAACTACTCTCTGTCTGCTTGAAAAATGTGGATATAGTATTACTCTATGTCAGCCATGCATATCATATGTGGTATGAAATGTCTTCAGTGGTAAAAGAATAAAGAGTCCATGTTTTGGCTCTAAATGCCCCAGACTAGACTCTGATGTCCTTTCTCAGGATGAGTACCCCTTACTCCCTGAGTAGTCTAATGGAAAAGGGGTACGCGTTTTCTACTCTGCAGGAGTTCAGAATTAAATCCCAGCAGAGCTAAAACAGTTTTCCGGCAAGTTACTAAAAAAGTATTTTGCATTGAAATCTAATTGTTCTTCATGTTCTTATAAAGAGACTGGCATTGGAAAAAAGAGAGAAAAGCTTAAAGAAGGTGTTTCTTTTGCAAATTTAAAAGTAATCACTTAGGTCACCATGGCCGTTTATATAGCTGTACTCTTTTCCTTTTCAACTGTCATGCATGTTTTGGCTGGCATGATTACAGTATATTCCTAATCCCTAGAACAGCATTTTTCCCATCAGAACCAGCAGCAGCTGCAGCTTGAACATGTTTATCAACACACCCACCTGTGTTTTTGTCATGGCTCGCCAATGACGCCGTAACCCCTCCTGTTCTTTCCACTATGTAGGTGTTTTTAGTGTCTTTTCAAAGAACTGGATTTTGAGAGCTAGGATATTTCCCTATCGATGCAGTGTTTCACTAAACTGAACTTTGCTTTCATGGAAAAACTCCAAAATGATGAGACCTATGCCAATTACAAGGGGTAGTAAATACATCCTGTCAGTTTTAAAGAAATGGAGTGTCCAGCCCTCAGTTCTTTAAAAAGCAACTGTTTTCTAGAATGAGCAGAAGCCTTTTGCTGCTATTGTGGACACTGCCCCCTTTTTTACATAAATTGCTAAAATACTGAACCCAACAGCATGTTATGGTTTGTTTTCTGGCTAAGGATGCAGATAGAGTAATGGGAAAAAGTTAGCTTTGTGGGCATCTTGAATGTTTGCAATAATTCTCTTCCTTCAGTAGTTCTGCTTTGTCATTAGAGAGTGTGAACATTTTCATTCTTATTAACAGAGTGATCTTTAGCCAAGGAATTATCTAATAGAACAGCTGGGACACTTTGAACTGAACTGTGAACTTTTTTTAAGCTCACAATTCAGATGATTTTCCTTAGTTTTTTCTCTTTTTCTTTTTCTTTTTCTTTTTCTTTTTCTTTTTCTTTTTCTTTTTCTTTTTCTTTTTCTTTTTCTTTTTCTTTTTCTTTTTCTTTTTCTTTTTCTTTTTCTTTTCCTTTTCCTTTTCCTTTTCCTTTTCCTTTTTTCCCTTTTCCTTTTCCTTTTCCTTTTCCTTTTCCTTTTCCTTTTCCTTTTCCTTTTCCTTTTCCTTTTCCTTTTCCTTTTCCTTTTCCTTTTCCTTTTCCTTTTCCCTTTTCTCTAAAACATTTTTCACCAATCCCTGTGCTCAGCAGGTATTCTTACATTCTAAACTAAGGAACGTAAGGTGGAGATAAAGATCTGTGTAGCAGCTGTGATGCTAGTGTTCATTTAAACTGGAGTTCCAGTTTATTTTGTTCACCAAATACGGGTTTTCATGACTATCCCACATGCGTTTAAATGATATTTTTCATCTCCTTACAAAGGTCCGTTCTTAGATAGAAAATGCTGTGGTCTAAACTAGAAATGTGAGAAGACTTATATTTATTATCTTGTTAGTTCCAGAAGAGGAATTTACCAGGACTTACAGAAGACTAAGGAGAGTTTAATGGTAGTTTATGGGCTCTGTCTCTTAGCAGAATCATGTAGTGTTTACAACTGTTTCCAAGACATGCAGGTGCATTGTGAGAAAATGAGCCACTACTGAAGTCATATTATAGACACTTAGTTACAAGTGTTTCAGTCACATAGCAAGAAATTAACAATGCTGCATTTGTTTTCTTTTTAATATTTCTCATATTTCTTATTCTCATTCTAAAGGAATGCATTCTAATCCAAGGACACATTCTCATACATTCATTAATCCTGCTGCTCTAAAATGTTTCACATGAAAACTCAAAATCAGATGGCTTTATGCGTTCCAACTGGGCTTTTGTAAAACAGGGTCATCCTTGAACTTGTCATCTGTTGAGGTATTAAATTCCAGATTTCACTCAATTACATGATCTTAAGAATGTGGCAAGTTGCCATTTCTTTCTCAACTTTGAACAAATGTTATTGCATCTAACTGTTTAATTTCAGGAATCCCTCAATTATAAATGACCCTTAACAGGAAGTTGTTCGTCTTTTAAAAATTTACCTATGAAGGGAATGTAAATGTTACTTATTACCTACATTCTGTAAGAGTAAAAGACTTGTTTTTCATCCAGAGTTTAGCAAACATGATTTAAAAAATTAATATTTACTTCAGACCTGTATGCAAAATTTGTTTTTCCTCACACTGGATGACAGCATTATGAAACCTGATACATTGCCTTTGCAGAAATATTCATTGATCATTAAGATCATCCATTTATTAAAGTTACATTTCACTACAGAAAAAATGGTTTAAAATGGGGCAAAGTTTGAAATAAACATTTTAAATCAAAGAAATCAGTTAAAGTAAAATAAAACTAAGCATGCTATGTTAAAAACTGTTGGTTTAGATAAAACCTTAACTCTTCCCTAAAATGACTGCATACCATAAATTCCCTCTTAAAGAACATTTTTTTTTCGGAACCAACTTTCTGAGATATTCTCCATGTCTTTGCTTCTGTAGTAGCACTGAATCTAAGTTCACTGGGTTTTTTGACTGAGTTCATTGGAGATATCTAACAGCAACAAAACAGTTTCACACAATCTGCACTAATTATGCTATAATTATGAAACATAAAAAAGACTAACATAACCGCAGACTTCAGCTGTCTGATGGTATGGGAAAAACCACTAGTCAAAAAGGGTAGGTTGCTAATTAGAGCAGAGCTTTACATTTTACCGAAGAGGTTTTAGATGAGCAAATCTGCATTTTAAGCTTAAATTTACATGCAAAAGAGGTAATTTAAAATATATCCCTGATTATTTGTTAAGTGCATCTGCTTTTCACCGCGCAGCAGTCACATAGCTACCCTTCCTGAGCGTTGGACTGCTTGTTGAACCAAAATGCTCTGGACGAGTTGGACAAGACCACGTAGTGCCATGACTGGGCTCCTTCTTTACGCAGGAGAGGAGACAGTGGCATTCTGAGGGTGGTGAGGGAGCTGCAAAGGCAGAGCCAGCAACCTCCGAGCTGGGTGCGGAGGGAAGGCAGCAGGGCCTGACAAGCGGCTGCAGGAGGAATCAGACAAGGGAGCACGGCTGGGACTTGAATAGCTGGGGCGGTGGGAGAGGGCAGCTGGTGAGAAGGATGAACCTCTCCCAAAAATGAGAGACCAAGAGAAGTGAACAGCTGGTGCGGCTGCGGGGAGCCCGGGAAACAGTAGCTGGGAAAAGACTGACTTGAAACGGGACCTACAGGAGCTAAGCCGGGAGCAGCTGAGAGCCTGCGGGAAAGAAAGACTTCTGGGGATCTTCCCGCTGCAGGTAGAGGGCAGCCAGGCAGCCGGCCACCCCAAAACCCTCGCTGAGCCGTGGTGGAAAACAACTTTTCTGTAGCGAGGCATGGGAAAAACTCACCAGGCTTTTCAGTCATGGGCTTGAGAAGGGGAAAACAGGCTCCCGGACAGTGAGAAGCTGGAATCTACTCCTGGGTATAAAATGAGGAAGCAGGGAGGAGCTTGGATTTTCTGTGGGGAAATGCACATATCTGTGCTTGGCAGTCTGACTGTCACAGGTGGAGAGAACATGAGAGGAGAGATCTGGGCTGTCACTTGGCATGGACCTGCTGGAGACTCATCAGCATATGTGTAACTCACACGTTTGCAGGACCAACGAATTCTAAGACTTGCTTATCTTAGGGAATTAAACCTGTCAAGGAAAATGCTCTGGCTGTGAGGCCCACTAGCACACAGTAACCTGTGTCCATGCAATTAAACTCTCTCATCATGCAAAAAAAAAAGCCAGTCTTATGCAGTTGTCTACCTGGAAGTGTCTGTGACCTACACATTCCCTGAAGTGATGTCTGAGGGAATGTTCTTTGGTCCAGACCAGAGCCATTCCCCAAACCCTTCTAATGCTTTAACTGTACCAACTGTTGAGTTCAAGATCTCAGGAGGATTTTCTGAAGCTATTAATTTACTAGAGTGTTTAATTTACTAAAATAAACATAGCCTAAGGATTCTTTCCAACCAAGACGGATGGAACTGAATATGTCCTATATCACACTATGTCCTAAGATATAGCTTTGAATTCATTGAGAATACTTGTTCAATAATTGTGGCTTTACACTCATTTCAGTCATAACAGACCTGTATCTGTGAGCGTATTTTCAAAAACACGTGCAGATTATTTTATTCTTTTCCGATGTCAGTAATGACAGAAGGAAATATTTGATATGTTGAACAGAATAACAATAATTTCAGATATATCAATCTCTGTAGACCCCCGGCTCTTTTTCCGCAATGGCTTCTTTTGTCCCTTACCTTGACAAGCTTTGTCATGGTCCTTCCAGAGAGTTAGAGAAGATTCTGTAGTTAATTCATTTTGCTGATATCATCTGCCTCTGTATCTCCATCATGCTTGACTGACCAGGGCTACAGTAGTAGAACAAACTACCCCAATCTGGGTGAAATTAGGCAAAAGTCAGCTAAATTGAATGAAACTAAAATCTAAACAGTACAGAGATAACATTAGCAGGAGAGGAAAGTGAGTTGGCACTATCCCAGAATGACTGCAGCCACCACTGGTACACGGGCTGGGGTTGTTAGGGGACTGCCGAAAGCCCAGGTATGAGCCGCAGCCACGGCACACTTCCATCTGACCTCAGAAAGCTGCTTCTCCAAAGTGACTGCACTCCTCCCTACCACAATTCTCCACACAGCTTTCTCTCTGGGTTTAAGCTGCCGCCAGGCACTCTAAATACAGCATTGTACTCGGAATAGTTTGGAATATTGTAGCCTGTTTGGTAAGTGGAGGTGTTGTGACTGTATTAGACTCTGACTGTTACTGATAGCTTTGGCTTCTCTAAAGCATCTAGGTGGAACTTAGATTTTAATTGAGAAATCCCTGTATCACTTCGCATGAAAATGAAGGGCCTCCCTCTCTCCTGATGATGCAGGCTTATGAAACTGAAGGTCTTTAAGAGGGAGCTGCTGGCGGAGCATTTGCTGTGAGGCATCTTCCATTTTGGTCATTGTCTGCTAGCCTATGGGTGCATTGTGACTCTCATTGCTCCTATCAGTTATGAAAGCTGATATGGAGAGCATGGACTGAGGCAGATTTTTTTACAACTTCATGCTGAGTTAACGTCCAATTTCAAAATCAGAGTTTTGAGCTGGCATCCAGCGTCAATGAGTAAATTCAAGTGGTTCTTCTAATAAATAAATAAGAAATAAAAGCCCTCATACCTCAAGGAATCAAGAGGTTTGTCTAGAAGAAGCAGGATTTAGGGGAGTTAACATGAGTAATTAGGATAGCTGAAAATTTTACAGTAGAAGTAACATGCATACCTGGGCACGGGCAGGACTGTGCTTTCCTGATTGCCTCAACTGACACAGCACAGGAAAGCTGTGGGTTGTGGGGGGTGAATTCTGGCCTTGCTTTGAATGGAAATGAGACAGTAGCGAAGAAAATAGGAAATTTTGTACATCTCGCTTTCACATGAAAATGGCACCAGGACACTGAGCAAGAAGCTAAGCAGAACTCTCTATACAGTGCTCTGCATCTGTATTAGTGTCCATATTTCTATAGAGATATTAAAGAATTTCTTGGCTAAACTGATACAGAGCAAAATTCAGACATAAGCACAAAGAGTTTGTTAAAGAAGCCTTTTAAAATAAAGTAGTAATCTGAGAACAAAGGTTATGTAAGTGGATGTTTTTGAAAATACTCCACTCTAGTGTCGACCATGTATTTTTTTTATAGGCCGAAAGTTAGTGAAGCTGTAGAACCTGGTAAAAGGGGATTTTTTAAAATACTTGCTTCAAACACTAGAAACAGGTATAGACCACTTTCCTTTAACAAATCAGTAATTTACAGTAAACTGTTCCCTAATCACTCTCATATTCAGCACAGCTGGTTTACTTAGTCTCTCATTCATACAAAAGCAGTATCACAGCATGGTAGCAGGAAATAAAAGGGATTTACAAAGAACTGGTCACAGAAGAGGTTAAGTACAAAATCTAATTAAAATTGCTTTGAAATGTTATTTAGTCTCCATAACAGTGTAGTGGATTTCTTTTTGGGAATACTGGATGCTTTAATAATTACTGACAGAAATGTATATTCCCTGTTTGTCTTTACTGTGACATATGAGCTTAATGCTTTTCATTCATATGAAGACTTTATTTTATTAATAGCTATCTGAACTGTACAGGAATTTTCACAGATATTTTTTTTTTCCTCCTAGTTTGTTTATTTGTAAGATATTAGGAAGATCATGGTTTCAATCCCAAAAAGGCCACTGACTTCCTAGGTGGAAGTGTGTAAACTGCTTGAACAAGAATGTTTTGATAACTTTGATGTAGGGTTGTTTTTTTTTTTTTCACTAGTTAAAGAGCCAGCTCAGGTGTTCACATGATAATGAAAAAATATTCCACATCAGAGCTAATAAATATGGGACTTGTAGAAACTCTTTGGTAGCCATTTTGGTCTCATGTTTTTTAGCTTAAGTTAAAAAAAGCCTAGGTCACATTCATATTAGTCATCTAGTACATTGCTCTGAGACTTGCCAATGGAGATTAGATGTGTGATTATGTATATGATCCCGAATGATTTTGTTTACAAGTGCTTTTTGAGGAGACACAAGTCTTTAACATACCTCTGTCATTTGTCAAGGACTTTGTCAAGGATATTTTGTCAAGGATATTTTGCCAAGGACACTTTGCCAAGGACACAGAGCTGTTAAATATGTCACAAAAAAATAAAAAATTCCCAAAACAACGGTGGGAAGTGAAGCTTCTAGAGCTGATTTATATGCCAATGGGCAGCTATGCCTGGACATGAGAAATGGACCAGGAAAAACACAGATTAATTCATTTCCATTCTGATCCAAAGTAACTGCAGTCAGTAGCAGTGTCTCCACAGACGTCCACAGCCCCATGCTAATTATCTAAAATGAGGTGGGTTTTTTTAGTAAGCTTCCCTGTGGCTTTTGGCAGGTTTTTGCAAGTCATGCAGCCATGATAAAACTCTTTCCAGTGATGCCAAAACTAACGATATTCTATTTTTTTTTTTTTTTTTTTTTTTTTTAATGTATACATGTGCTATGAGAAAGAAGAAGAAATTGCAGCAGGGAACATTCAAACAGCACAAAAAGCCATGTAAGGCTGGAGTTTGCAGTCTTTTATCAACCAAAATGGCTCTGGGTTTTCAACCCCCTAAGAACTACAGAATCTGACTCCAAGAACTTTCTGCAGAACTCCAGAAGTGTGGTAAAAGAAAAAGCTTTAATACACATTTTAGATACACACAATTATGCTGTTGCTTTCTTCTGTTCTTATGAGAAAAGATGCAAATCCATTGAGTCATTTCAATTTCCTTCTTTATCTCTCTCATTAGTTCTTCAACATTTTCACGAGGATAAAGAAGAAAGAGGCTTGGTTTTCTACCAGGTGTGGGGAAAAAGACACAGTATTGTTTTCCTAGATTTTGAAAGGAGATAAGGAGATGGGACAAGAGAGAGAGAAATCATGGGCTATTTAATTTTCCTCTTAGTTCTGTTTTTGAGTAATACTTGTGTGTTGTATTCTTGTCTTCTTTTTCTTTCAGTTTATTGCACCAACATTTTATTTTTGTCTATTTTGTTTACTTCAGTGATGTAAGCATCAAACGCTAAGAAATAGTTTTATCTGTGCTTTACTGATTAGTGTAATTCAGCTCATTGTGTAGTTTAGCCTCATACAATACAATGGTAGAATTCAGTGACTGGGAAATAAGAAGTTTTAATCCCAGAAAATGCATATATGTATTAAAATTAACTGTCAAGATTTTCTCATTTTCATTATTAAAGCAGAAAATAAGAAGCGATGTTAAAAGAAAGACGAACCTTTTTACTGAATACAGTTCTGTTCGTGGGTTCTGTTCTGTGCAGGACTTTAATATACTCATTCTACTTTTGAATATGTCCTGCTAATACAGTGTGATCTAACCTTGCCAGCTGCAGAGACATTCAATTTATTCAGATTTAAGCAAAAATAATAGATTCTGAGCATAATTTTCCTGTCTCAATTCTCTCATTTTTCCATGACTGCCTAACTGGTCAAAGAAAATTAGGCAACAAGGGGAAATGGCAGCAAGTTCCTGCTCGGTGCAGCAGGCATACCCACTTCGTGACAACCCAAACCTCCTAGGTTCCCTTGCACAACAGATATGAAGCTCTGCAAGTGGAACCAAACCTCAGTGAGTATGATGGTTGTCACGCCCTGGAAACATTCCCAAGATTAAAACAACCCAAGCCCTGCATCAAAATGGCTTCTGTAAAGAAGAAAAGACAGATTGTTGTCCTAGGGGACTCCCTTCTGAAGGGCCAGAAGGCTCGATATGCAGACTGGACCCATTTCATAGGGAAGTCTGCAGTCTTCCTGGGGCCCAGGTTAAGGATGTTGTAAGGAAACTCGCAACTTTGGTAAGGCCCACAGATTACTACCCACTATTAATCTTCCAAGTAGGCAGTACTGAAACTTTAACTAGAAGTTCAGGGGTGATTAAGAAGGACTTCAGTGCCTTGGGATGATTGGTCAGAGGAACAGCAGCACAAGTAGTCTTCTCTATCATTCCTAGTACAGGGAACGATGAAGGGAGGTACAGGAAGAGCCAGGAAATAAATACCTGGCTCCGAGCCTGGTGTGAGGAGCAAAACTTTGGGTTTTTTGATCATAGGTTGGCCTATACAACAACAGGCCTGCTGGCAAAGGGTGGGCTAAAACCTGTCCCCAAGGGGCAAGAGGATGCTCACCAAAAAGTTAGCAGGGCTCATTGAAAGAGCTTTAAACTAGAGTTGAAGGAGGAGAGAGATGAAACGAGGCTTGCTAGAAATAAGCCTGGAGATGGCACACCAGTGTGTGAGGGATGGTGTGCTGGTGAGGTCCTTTGGTCAGCTGCCTGAGAAGAAGCGAGTGTTAGTAAGACAAGTGGCAGCAAGGATGCAAAGGTTAGTGATAGGTTAGGAACTACACCGAGTAATCACTTAGGAATCAAGACTACCTCCCTCAGAAGAGTGGTGGGATCAACAGTCCAACTAAATTGCATCTATACCAATGCACACAGCATAGGCAACAAACAGGAGGAATTAGAAGACATTGTGTAGCGGGGAAATGATGATATAATTGCCATCACAGAAATGTGGTGGGACAACACACGTATCTGGAGTGCTGCCATGGATGGCAATAAACTCTCCAGGCAGGATAGGCAAGGGAGGAGGGATGGTAGGGTAGCCCTCTGTGTTAGAGAGTGTCTTGACTGCCTTGAGCTCAATGAGGGTGATGATAGGGTTGAGTGCTTGTGAGTAAAAATAAGCGGAAAGTCCAACAAGATGGATATCTTGGTGGGAGTCTGCTATATAGACCACTCAACAAGGAAGAGGAGATAGACGAAATATTCTACAAGCAACTGGGGAAATGTCACGATTGCTAGCCCTTGTTCTCGTGGGGGACTTCAATTTACCAGATGTCTGCTGGAAATACAATACAGCAGAGAGGAAACAGTCTAGAAGATTCCCGGAGAGTGTGGAAGACAACTTCCTGACACAACTAGTGAGTGAACCAACTAGGGGAGGTGCCCCACTGGACCTGTTGTTTGTGAACAGAGAAGGGTGATGCAAGGGTTGGAGGAAGCCTGGGGCACAGCGATCATGAAATGACAGAAGCCTCAGTTCTTGGAGAAGTAAGGAGGGGGGGTCAGCAGATCTGCTACCTTGGACTTCCGGAGGGCAGGCTTTGCACTGTTTAGAAGGCTGTTGGACAAAGTCCCCTGAGAGGCAGACTTAAAGGGCAAAGAACCCCAAGAAGGCTGGATGCTCTTCAAGAAGGAAATCCTAGAGGTGCAAGAGCAGGTCAGCCCTGTGTGTTGAAAAATGAGCTGGCAGGGAAGAAAACTGTCCTGGCTGAGCAGAAAGCTTTGGATGGAGCTCAGAAAAAAGAGGAAAGTCTATGAGCTTTGGAAGAAGGGGCAGGCATCTTAACAGGACTACAAAGATGAAGTAAGGTTGTGCAGAGAAAAAATCAGAAAGGTTAAAGCACAACTAGAACTTAAATTGGCCAAGTTGATGAAAGATACTAAAAAATGTTTCTATAAATACAGTGACAACAAAAGGAGACCCAAGGAGAATCTCCAGCCTTTGCTGGGTGCAGGGGGAACCATAGCAACAAAAGTTGAGGATAGGGCTGAGGTACTTAATGCCTTCTTTGCCTCAGCCTTTAATAGCAAGGTCAGCTGTTCTCCAGGTATCCAACACCCTGAGCTAGTAGGCAGGGATGAGGAATGGAACAAGTCTATGGGACCGGATAGGGCCCACCTAAGGGTGCTGAAGGAGCTAGCGGAGGTGCTTGCCCACCCCTTTTCATCATCTACCAGCAGTCCTGGCTGGCTGGGGAGGTTCCACTTGACTGGAAGTTAGCTAATACCACACCAATTACAAGAAGGGCCGGCGAGAGGATCCAGGGAACTACAGGCCTTTCAGTCTGACCTTGCTGCCAGGGAAGGTCATGGAGCAAACCATCCTGAGTGCCATCACAAGGCACATCCAGGACAACCAGGTGATCAGGCCCAGTCAACATGGGTTTGTGAAAGGCAGGTCCTACTTGACTAATCTCATCCCCCTTCTATGACAAGGTGACCTGCTTAGTGTATGAGGCAAAGGCTGTGGGTGTTGTCTACCTGGACTTTAGTAAAGCTTTTGACACCATTTCCCACAGCATTCTCCTGGAGATACTGGCTGCCCATGGCCTAGACAGGCATACTCTTTGTTGGGTAAAAAATTGGCGGGATGGCTGTGCCCGGAGAGTTGTGGTAAATGGAGTGAAATCCAGTTGGAGGCTGGTCACAAGTGGTGTTCCCCAGGGCTCAGTGTTGGGGCCAGTTCTGTTTAACATCTTTATCAATGACCTGGACAAAGGGATTGAGTGCACCCTCAGTAAGTTTGCAGATGACACAAAACTGTGTGGAAGTGTTGATCTGCTTGAAGGCAGGAAGTCTCTACAGAGCGTTCTGGACAGGCTGGATCACTGGGCTGTGGCTGACTGTATGAAGTTCAACAAGGCCATGTGCCGGGTCCTGCACTTGGGTCACAACAACCCCAGGAAGTGCTACAGGCGTGGGAAGGCAGAAAAGGACCTGGGGGTGTTGGTCAACAGCTGGCTGAAGATGAGCCAGCAGTGTGCCCAGGTGGCCAAGAAGGCCAACAGCATCCTGGCTTGGATCAGCAATAGTGTGGCCAGCAGGAGTAGGACTGTGATTGTCACCCTGTACTCAGCACTGGTGAGGCTGCACCTCGAGTGCTGTGTTCAGTTTTGGGCCCTTCACTACAAGAAGGACATTGAAGTGCTGAAGGCGGTCCAGAGAAGGGCAACAAAGCTGGTGAAGGGTCTGAAGAATAAGACTTATGAGGAGCAGCTGAGGGAACAGGGCTTGTTTAGCCTGGAGAAGAGGAGGCTGAGGAGAGACCTTATTGCCCTCTAGAATTATCTGAAAGGAGGTTGTAGTGAGGTGGGTGTGGGTCTCTTTTCCCAGGTAACAAGTGATAGGACAAGAGGAAAAGGCCTCAAGTTGAGCCAGGGGAGGTTTAGATTGGATATTAGGAAAAAATTATTCGCAGAAAGAGTTGTAAAACACTGGAGTAGGCTGCCCAGGGAAGTGGTCGAGTCACCATTCCTGGAGGTGTTTAAAAGATGGGTAGACGAGATACTTAGAGATATGGTTTAGTAGTGGGAAGGTATGGTTGGACTCAATGATCTTAAAGGTCTCTTCCAACAAAAGGAGTCTATGATTCTATGATTCTATAACATTAAGTAGGTAAAGGAGAAGTCTTCTAGGATGGTCTAGGAATGGTGTACACACTGATAAATGGTATAGTTTGTTTTCTTGTTAATCTGCTAAACTTCAGTACAACTAAACTGAAGACCCTTCCATGAAAGTGCTCACCCATTGCTGTGTGAATTACCCTCAGACTGTTTTCTGCCAAGATCTAATCTTACCTGACGAAGGGTCTAGAGCACAAGTCCATAAGGAGCAGATGAGGGAGCTGGGGTTGTTCAGCCTGGAGAAAAGGAGGCTGAGAGGAGACTTTACCGTTTTCTGCAATTACCTGAAAGGAGGTTGTAGCGAGGTGGTGTGGGTCCCTTCTCCCAAGTGACAGGCAGTAGGACAAGAGGAAATAGCCTCAAGTTGTGCCAGGGGAGGTTTAGATTGCATATTAGGAAACATTTTTTTCACAGAAAGGGTTGTCAGGCTCTGGAACAGGCTGCCCAGGGAGGCGGTGGAGTCACCATCCCTGGGAGTATTTAAAAGATGGGTAGATGTTGCAGTTCTGGATGTGGTTTAGTGGTGTGTCTTGGCAGTGCTAGCTTAACAGTTGGACTTGATGATCTTAAAAGTCTTTTCCAACCTAAATGATTTTATGATTCTTTAAGGTTGCCTTTGACAGTTGCAAGCTTAAAAGTAGCAACTGCATTTATAGAAACTCCTGTAATGCCTAATGACTTATGAGAGAAATTTCGGCAGCAGGGATTTTTTTTTTTCCATATTTTTGTTTGATTTATTGTCATCTTTCAAGATTTAATGACCCAATTTATATCCCTTGGCCTGACAAAGGGTTTGCCAAAAGATTTGTACTGGTATTAGCATTAACACAATTTATATATTAACAACTGTATAATAATATCAAGCAGAATTCATCAGCCATCCATAAATGCCCATCAATGTCACAATATCTACCAGTTAAATTGTATGAAGATAACAACAGATTGTGAAAAGATTGAAAAAAAAAAAAAAAGATTCTTCAGTAACTGTTGGAATTAAAATATAATGCTTCTACACTAATAAGTACAGTAGAAATGTAACAGCTGACACTTAGAGTCACAATTAAAAGTCACTAAAAAAGAGAACATTCTGTTGTGTACAAGATTTGAATAATATTTTGCTTATGATGGAAACAAAAAAACTCCTATTGAACTAGAATTTCTGAGACTATGTTCGTCAATCAATGAACATGGTATTTTAGTATCCAGTAATAATACCCAGTAATTTGCACCAGGCCATGCCATTACTGAAACTGTCTTTTTTTTTTTTTTTTTTTTTTCTGCCATTGCAGGGGGAACAGACAAAACTTGGGGCTGGCCCCACATGTTACCCCTTGGTGAGTGGTTCAGAAAACCCCAGCCCCAGGTGGGACTGCGGGAGCCTGCAGCATTCCTGTAGCTGCTTGGCAGCAAAGCATTTGCACGTGGCGTGCTGTGCCTACCCTGGGCCCACAGGCACCGGAAGGCTGGTGTCACCAGCCCCGCGACAGCCTTCTTGGCTCACCCAGGGCTGCACATCTGCCTGGGCTTACAGTGCCTGCCTGGGTAAGGACCGGCAGGCTCCTAGCAGCCCGCCCCAGAGCCACAGACCCTGGCTTTAGGATGCTGCTGTCTTTGGGGAAATTTGCCAAGAGCTCACATCAGCAGCTGCCTTGGCTTTGCCTAATACAAATTGAACCCTCATGGTTTACACCTGTGGCTCTAGGTGGGTCTGACCACTTGTTTCCCATGAGAAACATTTAATCTTCTTCTGTCCTGTAAAGCCTGGACCGTTGGCAAGAAACAGAAAAAGAATCAGAATGAAACAGCATTTTAGCCAAAACCAGCAGAAACGAGGCAAAACAAGCTAACCAAATGCCCTGAAGTGCACAAGAAAGCTTGCAGCATTTGAAGACAAGGAAAAGCCTCCAAATGATCAGAAGATTTAACAGTGAAATGAGAAACTGTAGAGAATGGAGAGTGCATCAGTAGATTTAAAACAGGCTGAGGAAGGTTGAAGGTAAATCAAGCTGAACTTCTGCATCTTGGCTCATGATAATAGTGGATCCATGAATCTTCCAGTGTTCAAAAGGAAGATTTCAGCAAATTACTGAGAGGTTAAAGAAAGAGACTGAATAGCATGCAAAGAAGGCATGGAGGAGAGTCACTAACACACAACAGGCTCTGATAGTCAGTAGAGTCCTGGGAATGATTGATGAGAGAAAGTGAGTCTTGGTACCAGCAAGGGAGTCAGCACATAATTAGCTGGGCTTTCCTCGTGGGGTTTGATTTGCATTGCTGTATATTTAAAAGCTGTCAGTGGATTTGCAGTCACAGAGTCAGAGTCAGTCTGGGATGAGGATGAAAGAGAAAGTAGAAGATCATAGGGGAGCAAGCTGGCCAAGACCCAAGTAAGAAGTTTCAGAGCAGGGAATGACGGACAAAGAGGGGAAGAGTCAGTGAGAGAGGAACCCAGAGGAAAGATTTCTTCAGCAAGAGCTAGTGATATCGGATAACAGAAAGAAATTGTAAGGGAACGGGGTGGATGATGTCATTGACTTACATATTCTTCAGACCACTAGCTGTTAGAAAGAGGTATCTCAAGGAAAAATCTCATGGAAATAATTTTCCTGTTTCAAAGAGAATTCGTGGAGTACCTATAAAGGTCTGGTTTTGCATGCAAAAGGTTGAATTTAATGTATAATTAGATGCTCCCAAGCCTGGGAATGCAGTGGGATAAGGTAAGATGAGGGTGCAGATTCAGCAAAGGAATAAACAAATGTTTGAGAGCTTTGTAGAAAAAGTAACTGAAATCAGGTAAGAGGAGCTTCTTCCAGGAAGTGGTGAACATGATCAACCATGTCTGAAGTCAGGATGGGCTGATATCTGAACATCCCATTTGAATGGCTCCATCTTAAATCTTCCTTTATCATGCAACATCCTTAAAAATAACAGTATTTTCTCAAATGAATACTGAACCAGTCACTAAAGTGTAAGAGGGAAGGGATATAGTTATTGCAGTCATTATGTCAGGCAGTTGCTAAAGGACCATAATTAAGACTGTATATACACTAAAATTCTGTGCTTTATATCAGATCTATTGGGAACAAGTTTGCATGTAACATCATTGATTTTTATTTAACTTATGTCCCTAAAATAAAGAATAAAAAAATCTGAGAACCGAAGAGGTGTCTTGCACTAGCTGTAACTATGAAGATCTTTCCAATTGTACCTTAAGACTCTGCAACGTAGACATGTACTGCACCTGCCTTCTGCTATATGGTGCAGAGAAACAGACACTTCTTGGGCACAGCAAGCACTGGCACCTGACCTGTTTTAACCATCTACTTTAGGCTGAAGTTAACCATTCCTTGCAAATGCCAGCCACAGAATTATAGAATCATGGAATATCCTGAGTTGGAAGGGAATCATGAGGACTGTCCAGTCCAACTCCTGACTCCATGGAGGGCAACCTAAAAGTTAAAGCATTTATCTACGAGTGTTGTCCAAACAAGCTTGTGGCCATGACCACTTCCCTGGGAAGTGTATTCCAGTACTTGACCACCTTTTCTGTGAAGAACTTTTTCTGAATATCCAATCTGAACTACCCCTGGAGCAGCTTTAAGCCATTCCCTTGCATCCCATCACTGGACACCAGAGAGTAGAGATTAGCACCTCCCTTTCTGCTCTCCCTCATGAGCAAGTTGTAGACAGCAACCTCAGATTCCTCCACTCTAAGCTGAACAAACCCAATATCCTCAGCCTCTCCTCGTAAGTCATGCCCTCTAGTTCTTTCACCTTTGCTGCTCTCCTTCGGGCACAGAATAATGTTTTTATATCTGAAGCCCAAACTGCAGACAGTACTTGAGGTGAGGCCACACCAATGCTGACTATAGTAGAACAAACACTTCTTTTGACTGGTTTCTTGATGTTGATGATAATGGGAGACTAGGACACTAGCTTAGATGAAGGCATCTGCCCTGTAGACACCTCCATTGGGAGAGAAGAATCCTGCCCTTACAGTCCATCTCAATAAACAGCTGTAGTAAGGTTGGACTCCTAAAGAGGGCATCCACAGCCCAGTGTTCAAAATGAAACCCCTTGGACTGGACCACACTTCCATTTGAAAGTGTAAATGGTCCCTGGTCTCATATTTCTTATCTGACTGCTGCTTTGAAAAATTAATTCAAGGTAATCTGTGGGACTCCCTTGCATATGGACAAGATTACTCAGGTATGCAAGAGAACATCACTTGAGGAGGGTGATATTGCAAAAAAATGGGCCTAAAGTAGCTGATTAGGGATCAGAATTAATTTCTTCCTTTTACCTAATGACCACAGAGGAAGCCAAACAAAGCATGGAGACTTGGACTGACTCAGTGATGACATCCACAACAGCCAGTCTCATCTTAGCTGACAGAGTCAAACTCCTGCTAGTAATAGCTATGAGTAATGGATATGTGTATGTACAGTAAACTCATCATTTTCAACAACTATTTTAAAGTCTTAAGTGGCACTTAAGTGGCAGAGTAATAAAATGATGTATTAAGTAAATGCTTCATTAGCTGGCATAATTCCCAGATGTACTATGGTAAAATTTTTTTATTTGAGATACTAGTAGGTGATAATTTTTTGAAATATTTCTGTATATTTTTTCACAGCCTCTGAATAAAGAGAAGGCCAATCTATTGCAAAAAGGGAGTATCAAATTAAAATTCCATCCTAAAGTAAAGATGTTTGGCTTATGCTGTCACATAAGATTTTACTTCTGACAAACCAATATATCTGGACTTGTTCAGAGGGTGACCAAGAAGTGCATTTCTGAGATCTAAGTAATTATTAAAAGACTAAAAAAATCATCTCAAAACAGATGATGGGTTTTAGGAAAGCTAGCTGAGATTCATCGATCTTGAGGCTGGAAGGGATTATTGTGATCACCTAGATTTGTGGCCTTAAGTGTCACACAAGGAGGTGGTCTAAAAAAGATGCCCAAGTAATCAAGTATTACATTAAAGAGTTTCATTGTAATAAACTTTGATAAAATATAGACACCAATTCAAAGAATTTCATTCTGCCTAATAAGGGCAGATATAAACCAGCATGAGAATCCAAAATGCTCCCACATATATATGAGAAAGCATCATCTCACCCACATATTCTCCCTCAAGGCTGGTGTCTAAGAGTGCTGTTACAGTAGGTGTTGAAGTGAAGTTGAACCGAAGAACTGAATTGAGAAGAAGAGTCTGGAGAATGGTAGGTAGTATCCTTTACGATAGTATGTGTGGTCCTCAGGTCCCTGGAAATGAACCATAGCCATTCTCTTGATTAGATTGGCAAAAATTGCTCGCTCCAGCTTCTGCTGAAGGTTCACGTCTGTACAGAATGCCAAAAATGCACACTAATAAAATCAACCATCCCAGTAACTCTGCACATACCCTCTTATTGCCGTGCAATATCTAAGTGCTTTTTGGCAGATGATGAACGAGCTTTTGTCATGCCTTAAAATTAAGCCTATTTTACAACTGAGAAAAATAAGAACCCAGATACAATTTACTAAGATTTAGGGGCTGTGCCTGAAGTGTATTCTGGGATGAGAGTCCTCCTCCACATATTCCTGGGCTACTGCCCAAACATAATACGAGTTTTTTCTCTTCTCTTCTCTTCTCTTCTC
>KL285338.1:5941-25188 GCA_000699545.1 Podiceps cristatus
GAATGAGGTCAAAAGCTCTGAATGAATATAGACTTTGCAATGCCAAAAAAAAAAAAGAAAGTATAATCACAAAAGACTGTTGTACTTAATTGTATTGTTTCTTTCTTCATTAACTACCTTGCAAACAGTGTTTACTGTTTTTACTGGTATTGTGCTGAAAAATACCAACAACATTTTAAGATCTTTTTTTTTTTCTCACAGAAAAAAATTGTGTATGCCATTCTCAAACTATGGCTATTAACATCTGTAAAAAAATTAATAAACCACTTACAAATAAAACCAAAACAAAACCATAGATTGAAGAAACTTCAAATGTTTAGTAATAAATAGAGCCTTTCTGAGAATATGGAACAATGTCTAAGTGTTCTTGTGAAAAGTTTTAATAAGCTATCACTGTATAACTATCTACCTATACTCAGGATGTGCTGGTACTACTTTTCCTGATTATAATATTATTCTAAACCTTAACAATTCAGTGTACTGATGAGTAATTGTAAAGGGAAATGGGAAATAGCTTAAAGCTGAATTAATTACGGTTTTTATATGTGCATGTTAAGTGTACGTCCATATCCATATGTAGTTAAAAGAATACAGAAGTTGAAAAATGAATCATTAAGATGTCTAGGAAATGTGAGAATAAAGGTTACACCTGCAAATGTAATTCAGGCCCCAGGCAGACAAACATCATGGAATGTGGCATAATAATACCATTAGAAGCTATTTTTTCCTATAGGACAAGCAGCCTTTAATTCTGTTTTTCCTCACTTTTTGATTGCTTTGTAACTTTAATATTCAGTAATGCATCATTTTTATGCATAAAAATAGAAGAAAAAGTCATAGCATAAAAAAATAATAATGTCTCCCTGAAGTCATCGACAGGTTTGAGATCTTTGCAAGAATTTCAGTTCCCTGAACTAATTGAGTAAAATATAGCAGTAAGATGTCTGTTAACTTCTCCATTAACCTAGCCTTACAGAAGGATGAAGATACTCAGAGTTGTAAGTCAGTGTCACAGATTTTTTTTTTAGAATAAAAAAGGAACACTGAATTCAGGAATAACATTTTCCAAATGAAGGCCTAGAGAGAAGTTTGTCTCATGTGATAGACTGCCACCCTCCTTATTATGGTCATCTGTCTTTCTTCTGACACTACCTTTCTATTCTCAGTGCTCACTTCTGTTTTTCTTTTTTATTGTTACTCCCACAGTTTCAGACTTGATCCATCCACTTATTTTGTTCTGTTATATACTTACTATCTCCTGCTTATGCCTAACTTAATGACTGCATAGCTCCTTCATTGCTGTACTTGAGCATCCTCTTCCACAATCCACTCCTCTCTCTACTAAACTTTGTTGTTCCCCCCCCTCTGCTCAAGTCTCTCTCTGGTCTTTTTTCCTGATCTTCCCTACCACATGGGCCCACACATCTCCTCCTATTACAGATGCCCTCCAGGTCCTGTTTAGAACTGTATGTTACTTAGTAAGAATCTTTTTAAGTAATTTTTTTCAGCTATCAAGCAAACTTTAAAAATTTTCTACTGAATATAAATGAATGACAAATTTTTAGAAACCAAATTTAGGACATATTTTTAGTCTTTTTCTTAAAGCTTAAACTACTTCTTAAAATGCAACAAGCATGTCTATATTTCAAATATTCAGAACAAGATCTTTTATTCGAACTCCATTCTAAGAAAAAGTCACACACACTGATATATCATAAGGCAAATATGGGAATTTTAAGTCTAAATTTCTTAAAATTAGCAAAATTACAATCAAATGAAAGCATGATTTTCCTGCAGACGGGATCCAGGAAGCTTAGCTGTCTGCACTGCCTATAAATGGAAGATTACGATCAGGTAATTAAATTTTGTTTAGAATCAGAGAATTATTGTCAGATTAAAAGTGAAAGAGATAGCTGAAGGTTATCTAATACAACCTCTCGCTCAAAGCAGGGCTAATTTCAAAGTTAGATCAGGTTGCCCAGTGTCTTGCCTAGCTGAGCTATGAAAACCTCCAAGGGTGGAGATTTCACAGCCCTTCTGGGCAACCTCCTCCAATGCTCAGCCTCTTTCACTGCAAAGAATTTTCTCCTCAGGGTCATCCACAATTTCCCCGCTTGCATTATTTTACTTATTGTCCTTCTATTATGTCACTCACATGAGAAACTCTTTTATCTTATAGCCCTCATTTATGCTTCTTTTCCTAGCTTTATATGCTGAGCATGATGTCATATGGCATGGAATATTTCTTTGGTCAATTGGAATCAGATATCCCAGATGTGTTCCCTCCCAGTTCCTTGTGCACTCCCATCCTACTCACTGGTGGGATTGTGAGAAAAATATAAAATGCCTTGATGCTGTGTAAGCACTGCTCAGTGACAGCTAAAACACTAGTGTCTTTTCAACACTGTTTTGGTCACAAATCCAAAACATAGCAACGTACAATGAAGAAAATTAACTACACCCCAGCCAAAATCAGGACAGGGACACAAACTGGAATCCAGAGGAGGCATGGATAAGGGTCATCTTCTATATTGTCATAAATAAAAGTCTCTTTCCTTTCCTGATTTTATTTCAGTAATGTTTTATTTATTATACACAAGCAATTCATTGTCAATCACAATTACGATGCTATATCAGAGCATTGAGAATACTGTGATTCTCCCTCAGCTTACAGGATAAATATCTGCTCCTCTTTTTTTAATTAAAAAAAAAAAAAAATCTAGGGAAGATTCTGGCTAGCTCGGTAACAGATGCTGTTATTGATTCTGATCCAGTTGTTGGCACCACCATCCCTCCCCCCTGTTATCACAACAAGAGAAAAAAAGAAAAGTTTAATTTAGCTGTTAACCTTCAGCCCCTCTGAGGAATGTGTCATCATTTCCATGTATTATGCCAATGGATTTCATATGCATTATTTTACTTTCATCCCTAAAGTGGTTTTGCCACATTCAAAGTAGTTAAAGCAAATGGAAAGTAGAATTGCAGAAATATAGATGGAAACTTTGACATCAGGGAATAGGTAATGATATGCCTTGGGGCAGGATTTGGTGAGAACAGAGGTACACGAAGTGGGACTTAAGCGATATTTATTTATGTACCTCTGTTTCCCTGTTGTTGTGGCATAACCCCAGCCAGGAACTAAGCACCACACAGCTGCTCACTCACTCTCCCTGGTGGGATGTGGGAAAGACTCAGAAAGGTGAAAGTGAGAAAACCCATGGGTTGACATAAAGACAGTTTAATAAGTAAAGCAAAAGCTGCACGCACAAGCAAAGCGAAACAAGGAATTCATTCCCAAATTCCCATCAGCAGGCAGGTGTTCAGCCACCTTCAGGAAAGCATTGCTCCATCAGGCTTAATGGTTACTTGGAAAGATAAATGCCATCACTCCAAATGTCCCCCTCTTCCTTCTTCTTTCCTAAGCTTTCTATGCTGAGCATGATGTCATATGGCATGGAATATCCCTTTGGTCAGTGGGGGTCAGCTGTCCCAGCTGTGTCCCCTCCCAACTTCCTGTGCACCCCCAGCCTGCTTGCGGCTGGGGTCAGGTGAGAAGCAGAAAAGGCCTGGACTGCTCAGCATTAACGAAAACATCCCTGAATTATCAACACTGTTTTCAGCACAAATGCAAACCTGAGCCCCATAGTATCTACTGCCAAGAAAATTAACTCTATCCCAGTCAAAACCAGCACATCTGTTCAACAGCTGTCTGCTTATTCTTATATGACCATTGTGTAGGCCTAAGGATCTTAATGTTAAGTTATATTCAAACCTATTAATCAATTACACTTCTACCTGAGTCCTGTAAGGGACCTTATCAAGGTCACTGTGAAACAGAGAAGGCTGTCACTTAAAATATGTGTATATCTATACATGACAGATGTGGTGGTCAGAGCTCATTGAGCAAACAGAAAGTCTACATTCAGCTCTTTCCTCGGTTGCTGGAGGTGTAACCCTCCAGGCTAGAAGCTGTTCACAGGAACTGGGAGTACTTCCACCTATTTTACTGCAGTTATGGCATTACACAGAAGTTTTATAAGGCCCGTAAAGAAACAGGAAGAGTATGTTATTCTACGGTCTATTTATTAGTGAATTCACCTGGTGTAAGGAAATCCTGGTTTGCCATCGCCTCCTACTAGTTCTTCCTATATATACACCTGGCATATTAAACTAGAAGTCTCTGGAATAGGTATGAATAAGCATCTATCCTTACTTTCACTCAAAACCTCTCCTCTTTCTGATCCAGTAAGAAATACTCTTTTTCTGGTCCAGTAAATTCTTTATCCTTAGGAATCATCCTTGGTGTGTTTCCTCATATTTAACATGAACTATTACACAAGATAGACAGATGTTTTATGAATTGCAGATGCGTTGGATAACATTTTAAAAGACACATAGATAAACACTTTCATTCAGCTCCTGTCCCATGTTGGTCAGATGTGATCCAAGGTAGTCTGGCACCTGGTAGCTTTATTAGCATGGTACTTTCCTCGAGATGACGATCTGAAAATAAAGAGTACAATGAAGTGAACTTGCTTCTTCTTGAAGTATGTAACTCTTCCTATGCATCAGATATAAAACCCAATGCAGTTAATTAAGCCCACACATCCAACTCAGATCAAGGATTCCTCTGTAGTGTCAAACATTCACACGATGATATGCCTTGGTGCCTCACTTCTCTATATTCATATCTTGGACTTGCTCATTGCTCTTTTGTACTGTTTCAAGGCTAACACTTTTCCTCTGTATCATTGATATTAATAAAATATATGCTAATATATGTCACTGATATTTACAAAAACAGTAGAGGGAAGGTGTTTTCTGAGAGATACACGCGTTCAAACCACTACATTAAACTGAATTTTTAGAACTCACTTTTAAAGACAATTATGTATATAAGAACCAAGTAACTAATTTCTTAGTCCTCTTCCTAGTCTTTAACTAGGATGGTAATATTCCTACAGACATACAGACGGAAGAAATAGTTTAACATGAATATATCATTCTATATGTGATTACCAGAAGTCTATCTCCATAATTTTGATGATGTACTAACTCTACCAAATAGTACTGTTTCTCAAAAATCATGACCTTTGAATATTTAATCAAACCAGCTCATTTTAACCTAATGTAGACTACAATTTCCATTTAATTTAAAAGTCATAAATTCCTCCCTTAGGATGACACTCTCCCTTTAAGACTTTTTTCTTTAATCTGCTCTTTATGTTTTGAAAGTATTGTTTCACCAGTTAATTCTTGTGAAAAATATATCTGTAGTAGTATACTTAAGTTAGATTCCTCTTTAGAATTTTTCACAGTATTACAGGTGGAGGTGAGGTTTCAGACACTGCTCTAAATGAGGGAAAAAGTAAGTGTTAATGTATAATTGAAAAGCAAGTTCAGTTGTAACAAACCATCAGATTTCTAAATAGTTGACATGAAAATTCTCGATAACTTACATTGTTAAGTACTCTGAATATATAGGAATTAGGTAAGGATTAACACACATTTTCATAAACATCCATAAAGTGATACGGGATCATAATCAATTACCAGAATCACACTATAGAATTATTAAATTACATTGTCAGATGATTATATTATTTGTGAAGTATGAAGGGGTTTATGTAGTAGTTCCTAACTTTGTCTCCAGTTGAAACCCAATGATTTAAGGAAAAAATATAATATATCCAAAAAACAGACCTATAGAACATGACCATTTCTCTGAAATGCTGTAGATAGCATCTTTTCCTACCAACGGCTTTGTTGATAGCATCAGTACTGTTCCTATAACCACTTACACACCCCAACAGCAACATGTTGTCATCATCATTCATAGAATAAAGGTGCATAGAGACAGATTTTAAAAAGTATTTAGATGGATAGAGACGTTAAAAGATATTTTTCTACCACCAATTATAACAAAGGCAACCGGCATCTTCTTGGTATACTACACTACAGTCCCTGTAGAGAGGGTGTCAGAGTCTCTTTAAAGCTGTCCTACCATCATATCCCATGACAGTATGAGCTACAGAGCTACTTCATGTGTCAGAATTAAGTAATATATGTGTTGTGTATTGTGTTACATATTATATTACATGTGCCAGTGTTCTCCTTCATGTAGTTTTCTCTATCTTGTCTTTCTCCATCCTGTTTTCTTAAACAGTGATTCACGTGCCTGTTGAGAGTTCCCATTATCCAAAGCATGATAGAATGATTAAACAAAGCAGATATCACACTTTGCAGATTTGCAGTTGTCTTAGAGGAATGGTGTCCCCACGTTCTGTCTAGGGTGCCACCTATAGATAACTTGTAGGAAATGTCAGACGGTATGCTCTGACAAAACAGGTGGCTGCTGAATTTAAGCTCTTCACTTGATGCACTTGGAGGCAGCACATGCAAAGATGTTATTCACATGATTTCCAGATGTTTAATGTACTTCTTCAAGAGATATAATTTATGTCTTATGCCATATATACACATATATGGTTTAAACTTATAAGGTTCCAGAGCAATATACTAGTCATCAGCTCGTGTCACGTTTGAATCACAATCTAAGTTTTCTCCTTCTCATTTACTGAAAATTACCTCCTGTGCAGAAATGCATCTAAGATCACAGACTTAAAAAACACACGTAATCTGATTTTCTATTACACCAATGAGTTTGTTACTGTGAGGAATAGGGTAAGATGTGGTTCTTACTACAGTTGCTATTACTAAGCAGGAATTTTGTCTAATGAATTTCTAATGACAAATATGTTTACAATACAAGGAAAACAGATCAGAACCCAGTATCACTTATGTCCAGTCTCAGAAATCTGTTTAAGTGCTACTGTACACAGACTGAATACAACTTATTGTGGGATTCTCAGAGATGTTTGTGAGTAACTTCCACTGAAATCAACAGTATCTCAAAGATAAAATATAATAGCAGCAACAACCACAACAACAAAAAAACGACAATAAAAATAAAAATGCTTATGGTTTTAATTGGATGATTAGGAATGTGACAAAATAATGATTGCTTTGCCAGAATTAATTAGAACACCATAGGTTAATTAATATTTAATTACTGTGAAATTAGAGTACTACCTTTTACTACCTGTAATTTAGGTTTTAAATATTGTATAATAAAATATTGATTATTTCATATAAGTTCATTAAGAATGACATATTAGTTACAGATACTGACATTTGTAAAGCTGTGAAAACAATTCTAATTCCAGTTTTCGAAGTAATACTATTAGAACATTTGAGTTCAAACATTACTCTTTTCTCATCCATGTGATCATGAGCATTCATCATTTCCTTACTCTTAAACTTAAAAAAGGTTGCAAGCATATTAATGGTAATAATGTTAATTAAATAATTCAACATTTATATAGCAGGAAGATAAATACTATACATGCATTAAAGGCAGATAAATCTGGGGTTGCTTTTTTTTCCATTTTTCCTCCAGAAAGAAAAAGATGAACTAGAAATAAGGCATAGATCTGAAGGCCTTCTAAATGAGTTCTATAAAAAATATATCCATTCTATCAATTAAATAATATTCTATGAGTGTTCATCTGCTTTGTGAGGAATAAAATGAAACGCTAAATTTGGAGTTTTAACAACTTCTTGACATTCCTACTGTTCCACACACCAATATTCTGGCAAAACAGAATACACCATATACATGGAACCTAGAATTAATTATTTGTATAGTTAATGATTTAATAGTCTAATGAGCCATAATGCCTAATTAATTCAGAAAAATCTAATTAAAATTTGTTAAAGAGGTGTGGGAGATTTTTCTGGTTTGTCTTTTTTTTTGGTTGGTTGTTGTCTCCCCCCCCTACAAAGTGTCTCTCCATTATCAATTCCTTTTCCCTGGAGTTATGCTCATTCTCTCAGTGTTCCTCTGGGTCCCTCCTAAGAGTGACCATTACAGGCTCCCTGTGGAAGAAAGGGGCAAGATTACATTGAGTTGTTATCACTGTGAGTTTTTCGCCAGGCAAAATCATTTCTTTCTCCTCAGCCTTAGGCACATCTCGATTTAGTTTTATATTTTATTACCACAGTGTGTTTGCTTCATCATCACACAACTGGACTAGATCCAGGTAGGACTTCCCTTATGGTGTATGAAAAGGTACGCGTTTGATGACTCTCTAATGTCAAGCATATATACATTGCAGGAGCATGGGTCGGTAACTAATACTACTGACATCTAGTTCCAGAAATCTGCTCAGGTACTCCAGCAGGTAGCTGGAAGAGAGTCTTGCCATGGGATTCCCTTAGAGTGCAGTAAGAAACATCTATTAATGAATAATTAAAAGGTCTGGAGGCCCATAACAGCAAGCCAATGAGTTTTTTTTTTTTTTTTTCTTTTTATCTATCTAGTTCAGTTGCTGCACTTATTGACAAGAAGTGAGCACAGAATTTTTTTTCTTTTTCTTTTTCTTTTTTTCCCCTTGGAGCTGTAGACAACACAAAAGAGAACCTTGCATGGGAGCTGGGGCTATTTAGCCTGAGGAAGAGAAGACTGAGAGAGGACCTTATCAATGGTTATAAATATCTCAAGGGTGAAATATAAAGAGAGGTTTGATTTCTGTCGGGTTTGAAAGTCTGTTTCAAATCTTAATGGCTTTGTAGAACTTCAAAAGACATATACAAACAAACTAATTTTCTAATAAACATACTGAAATATAGTATAATTTTGATAATTTTATCAATATTGTATTTTGTATCTTGCATTTTGACAGGGATAATTTCTTCCTTTGCAAACTGTACAGGTGTCTCCATAACAGTATTTTGAACCCAGAGATATCCTATCACATATGCAAATATCATAATCTGAGATTTTATTATTCTTTTCATATATTAAAAATTATTATATTATTCATAGGTCTCTGATCATGATCACATGATCAGAAGTAACAACCCAGAATCGACTAGAAGTTTGGAATGCTGAACAGGAGCCGAGACTTCCCCCTACTAGAGGCAGATTCCCAGGCAGCTAAGTAAAAAGGATCTATCCTAGTAACTGGAAACCTCAGAACAGATAAACAACAGATAGAAAATCAAGTAGCAGATATGTTCTAGGATTTAGGTGAACCCTGAAGACTTTTGGCTTACCACTAGTGAATCTTGTATAACCAAACAATGTGAAATAGACCAGGAGATCTGTGGGCTGCAGTTCTGGCATCCTAACAGAACAAATTCACTCAGAATTGCCTACGCTCCATTCTTGGCCATGTTGACAGTCTTGAATAGTACTGGACAATTGACTTTTCTTTTTTATTGGAAAGAAATACCTTTATCACCAGCTGCAATATGAGATACATGCTTAGTTCATCCTCGCAATATATTTTGAGACCAACATAAGAAAAATGTTATGCAATCCACAAGCACTGGTATTTGTCATTAAATTAATAACCAGGTGATATCCTTGTGTTACTTATTCTTTAGTGCACATTCTCTACATTCTCCAGACACCTTTTCTACTTAACTTTTTATTTATTTATGTTGTCTTTTCTAGATGCAGAAGGAAGCTTATTTTTAATTTTCTGATCTTCATGTCATCCCAGGTTCAGACTACTAGTTCCATTTCTGCCACAACAGGTGATTTTGATAACAACCCTCTATCAGTATGCAGCTTTATATTTCCATTTTAGCAAACCTTAACAATGTGATTTCTCTATAAACTTAGTTTCTGGTAAAGAGCTAAAGGAAAATTGTTTTCTGTAATCACAAATTATCAAACAATTGAATACTGAGAAAAAAAAAATGTTATAAGATATTGCCATAAGCTGTTATTGTTTCCTGTATTAAGAAGTGTTTTCAAGGGAACTATGACAGTGTAGTGTTTGGGAGGTATTAATTATTATTATTGTTATTATTATCATATCAATAGATTTCCTAAAGGGTGAAGTGACCAGAAATACTTCCAGTCATCATTGACTAGAAAGAAAACAATACAGTTTCCCTTCAGAGGCATCTATCAACATATTTTTCATTTATCATTGTATTTTTTTCATAGAATTTACTTTGGAATGCTTTTACTTAGTGGAATAGTGGAGATGATAGCTTGTGGAAATTTTTTTAAGAAAATAAGATCTGAAAATCAATTTCACTTTTTTTTTTTTTTTTTTTTTTTTTAAATTGGCTTTCAGGTTACATTCAGATGTTGATTTCAGACCAAATACTATTCTTTTCTACCTATTTCACACTGTAGTTTTGGTCATGAAAGAAAATTATATTGTAACTTACAAATTAGAGCTTAAGACAACTTTTATTCTTTTTTTTTGCTTCCAGGAAACATCCTTCTAAGCCATAGTTCTACCACTACATGATTGATATTCCAATCTTTCTCTATTTTAGGCCCTTGAGATATATATACATGGTTGTTGGTCCTCAGTTCAATAATTTTATGAATCTCAGATGTAAGAGCTGAAGACGTTGCTTATGAGACAGAATATGACTACTCAGTCTGTTATGACTTACTATGTGAATGCATCAAATTACTTATGGTTATTTTACTAGCATATGGAATATAATTAATAACAAGAGTAAATTAAAACATAGCAGAACTGGCTGATTAGGATTATGACGGACTTTTAACAGAAGTCTATCTGAAATAGGGGAAAAAAAGTGTTTACTGTACTGTGTTGCAAATAATTTCTTTGGTTGTACCCTCTATAGCAGTCCCATGCTCCTCTAAGATCTCTTCCATGCCTTCTCATGCATGTACTGTCAAAGCTTTGTTTGATCATCCTAGTTGTCACATTCATTTTCAATCCACAGCAACAGCTGAACTGCGCTCCCTAAGAATTGTTGAATAAGAACCTGGCATTGCCTAATCAATTAACAGGTGAAGCTTTATCAGGAAACAGCAGATGCAGAAACCTGGCTTTGTTTGCAAATAACCAATAACTTCAATAGAATCAGAGAATAGCCACAGAATGGTTTGAGTTGGAAGGGACTTTTAAAGATCATCTTGTTCCAATACTCCTGCCATGGTCTTCCACTAAATTAGATTGCTTAAAACCTGGTCCAACTTATTCTTGAATGTTTCCAGGGATGGGGTATCCACAACTTCTCTGGGCAATTTTTTTCCTGTGTCTCAGCACCCTCATAGTAAATAATTTCTTCCTTCATTCTAGTTGCTAAGTCCCTGCTTGCGGGCCCTGTTCGCCGTGCTCATCATCAGCAAAATATGGACTAATTTTAATAAGCTCTAGTTCTTTTACATCCATGGACAACTGCAAACAAAACTGGACAGTATATTTAGACCTAGTTTTCACATTGATACTTTTTCTAGATAAACCTAACAGCAAAAAATGATGAATAAAAGCGGTTCCCTGTATTGATTTGCTAGATATGCTTCTCAATTACCTGTGTTTCAAAATGCTGGGTTTATTGCGTTCAACAACACTACTCTTGACTTATATTGTGTTAAGAAAGAAAAGATTCAGAATGTCCAACAGTGAATCCTAAGAGCTCACAATAGAAACAATGAGAAATATTACAAAGTAAAATTTTAAAATGTTATTTTGTTTTCTATAACAAGCTCAATTTAGAGTAGTGCACAATAGTTTAATAATTGATTTTTGTTTTCAATATAGTCTGCATGCTTCCAGATTTTTTTTAAATTATGTGACAAATGATGACTTTATCCAAGTATAGATTTTACAGAATTGTTGCAATTTCAAATACACAAAAAACATTGTTTTACCAATGTAGGTATCCATGCATAAGTACTTTTAATAGAACAAAAGTCTAGAATTACAGTGAGTCCTTGAAGTGTTTGTATGTTTGCTGAATAATGAATGATTTTTCATTTGCAGAACTGCAACATCTCATGAAAGAATTTTTATCTTTGCTCAGCGGGCTGAAAATCTGCTAAATTGTGCTTCACTTTCTTAATTCAGTCTTGGTGTCATTGTCTTTCTGAAGCTATTGGCATGGATGTTCTAAGAAATTGCCTGTGCATTAAGTTTAAATTAGCTGTCATTATTGTTCAGAAAATAATGAGACTGAGAGCAAATCATGTCATTAGTAATAGCTTTTGCATCAGTATCATATTTTCTACTCTGTTTACTGCTAAATGTACAGTTTACCTAAAGAGGGAGTAAGAGAAGAAATACTGATAAAGAAATTAGGAGTGAAGATGTAAAATGTTTAGAAAATTACTTTGTTGTAGCATAAGCTACAACATAAGAATGTATTGTTTCAGAAGTAGGGTATATGTCCTTATATGTAAACTATTTTTAAAATTTTAAAGCAGGATAGTGCTTTATATATACATATCTGACATTTTGCCTAAGAAAGAAATGATAGTAATTTATAAAATACAGTTGAGGTCCACACACACCAAAAAATACCTGAATTTACAAATAAGGAATGAAGAGGCTTTGTTTCTTTTCCCTGAAAATCCCTTTCAGCTCAGTACATGCCTAATACCTCAAAGAAATCTGTCAGTGTCCTAGGGCTGCAAAGCCTTCCTTCTCTAGCCAGATCTTAATATCATCTTGATGAACAGACAGACATGAAAAAAAACAAATGTGTTTGGGCACAATATTGCTTTTTCTGTTTATTATGGAGTCCAAATACAAAGAGGTGATTCATAGCAATCAGAAAGAAAAAGAAAATAGTAGTAGTTGGAGAAAAATTACTACTCCAAGGATTCTATTCATCTCACCTATATAAAAGTGTATAGTTGGCTACTATTAACTATAGACTTGTGCTGTTTTTCTCTACTAGTTATAAAGGAAGCTTAAGATGCTCTTTTTAAACTTAATGTCAACATTTGAGATACATCAGTGAAGAGCGAAAGGATGGGATGAACTCATGACTGTGGTGGGTTGACCCTGGCTGGATGCCAGGTGTCCACCAAAGCCAGTCTATCACTCCCTCCCTTCAAATGGACAAGGGAGAGAAAATATAATGAAAGACTCATAGGTTGAGATAAGGACAGGGAGATCACTCATCAGTTACTGTCATGGGCAAATCAGACGTGACTTTGGGAAATTAATCTAATTTATTACCAATGAAATCAGACTATGATAATGAGAAATAAAACCTAAATGGTAAAACACCTTCCCTCCACCCCTCCCTTCTTCACAGCCTGAACTCTACTCCTGAGTTCTCTCACTCCTTCCCCCAAGTGGCACAGGAGGACAAGGAATGGAGGTTGCAGTCAATTCTTCACCTGTTTTTTCTACTGCACTTTCCTCCTCAGGGGGAAGACTCCTTACACCCTTCCCCCACACCAGTGTGGGGTCCCTCCCACAGGAGACAGTCCTCCAAAGACTTCTCCAACATGAGTCCTTCCCACAGGCTACAGTTCTTTGGGAACTGCTCCAGTGTGGGTGCCTTCCACAGGGCTCAGTCCTTCAGGAACAGACAGGTCAGCTCCAGCATGGGTGCCCCATGGAGTCACAAGTCCTGACAGCAAACCTGCTCCAGCCTGGGCTCCTCTCTCCTTGACTCCATAGGTCCTATCAGGAGCCTGCTTCAGTATTGGCTTCCTATGTAATCACAACCTCCTTTGTGCATCTACCTGCTCTGGCGTGGGGTCCTCCATGAGCTGCAGGTTGGTCTCTGCATTGTTGTGGACCTCCATGGGCTGCAGGGGCACAGCTGTCCTCACCATGGTCTTCACTACAGGCTGCATGGGCATCTCTGCTCTGGCACCTGGAGCACCTCATGCCCCTCCTTCTTCACTGACCTTGGTGTCTGCAGAGTTGTTGCTCTCACATATTCTTACTGTTTTCTCCAGCTGCAATTGCACAGTTGCACAGCAACTTTTCCCCCTTCTCAGCTGTGTTATCCCAGAGGAGCTACCACTGTTGCTGATGGGCTTGGCCTTGGCCAGTGGTGGGTCTATCTTGGAGCTGGCTGGCATTGGCTCTATTGGACATAGGGGAAGCTTCTAGCAACTTCTCACAAAAAACACCCTTGTAGTCCCCCTGCTACAAACACCTTGTCATGTAAACCCAATATAATAATAAAAGACATCAAAAATATAATGTTTGGGAAAAAAAAAGGCCTTAACACAATTAACCCAATTCTAAAGTGTGATCTAGTAAGGACAGTAAGCTTGGAAATAGATAAATTATAGAAGAAAAAAAAACCCTCACATTAGTGGAACTGAGAGAGACTGTAAATCAAAATTAGTACCTATGTGAGATCAAGGTGAGAAAAGAAAAGAAAAGAAAAGAAAAGAAAAGAAAAGAAAAGAAAAGAAAAGAAAAGAAAAGAAAAGAAAAGAAAAGAAAAGAAAAGAAAAGAAAAGAAAAGAAAAGAAAAGAAAAGAAAAGAAAAGAAAAGAAAAGAAAAGAAAAGAAAAGAAAAGAAAAGAAAAGAAAAGAAAAGAAAAGAAAAGAAAAGAAAAGAAAAGAAAAGAAAAGAAAAGAAAAGAAAAGAAAAGAAAAGAAAAGAAAAGAAAAGAAAAGAAAAGAAAAGAAAAGAAAAGAAAAGAAAAGAAAAGAAAAGAAAAGAAAAGAAAAGAAAAGAAAAGAAAAGAAAAGAAAAGAAAAGAAAAGAAAAGAAAAGAAAAGAAAAGAAAAGAAAAGAAAAGAAAAGAAAAGAAAAGAAAAGAAAAGAAAAGAAAAGAAAAGAAAAGAAAAGAAAAGAAAAGAAAAGAAAAGAAAAGAAAAGAAAAGAAAAGAAAAGAAAAGAAAAGAAAAGAGTAAAACAAATGGAATAATTAAATGTATCTCAATTTTTCCTGTTTAAATTAATAAATATATGATTTCTAATATAAATAAAGTGCAGTATTTGCTCTTAATAAGCTGTCTCTGTACTAAAATGTGAGCTGTTAAGAAATATCTAAATTCAGACTCTTTTTTATTGTAAGTTTTCTGAAGAAAATAAACAGTTCCAAACTTGAAATATTATTTAGCTACATATTTTAAAAACCCCAAAACAAAAAAAAAAAAAAATGTTTATGTTTTCCACTAAAGGAAAAATGGAGGCACTATAAGCCTTTAATTGTTGTCCATTTTGCATTTTAACTAAAGACCTATCAATACAAATTCCAAGTCCGACCCACAGCTATTCTTAGCTTCCTATGATCTATCACTACCAGCCATTCCAGTATCTCCCTCTACCATTAATGACTGACTTTGAAAATGTAAAGGCTACCTTTCCTGCTACCCACATGAAATTTCTACTTTTAAAACAGATGTCCTGAACAGGACATATTTTCAGTGATACTTCTACTCCAGCAGTCTCCTAAGTTCCAGCAGTTCATGGCTCAGGGATAAACTAGACTAGCATTTAAGCACATCTCTCTACTGCTTAAGAGTGAGCCAAAACAAGTTATCCTCAAGCCTTTGACATCTAAATTAGGTGCTTAAAAGTAGTCATCTAAACACAGATAGACACCTGGAAGTGTTTTGAAGCTCCCTATCTTAAGACATCTGTATGTCAGACAGATGAGAACATAGGAGAGACCTGTGTCCTGACACAGAACCATCTGGAGTTTAGACCCTAACAACGATATTGGAAAAGTCATTAGATAATGAAGTATGGGAAAATGAGTCAAGATCATCTTGTAGCTACAGAGCTAATTCATCTATTTCCTTTATTTTCCTTAATTTCCTTTCTCAAAATTATGAATAATTCTTAACCTTACAAACTGTTATGGGTCTGACTCCATTCCAGATTTGCCTCTGGTTAGAAGCTTACTTCTAGGGGTCTTCACGTGAAGTATGGCAGATATGACTGTGGGAGACAGGAACCTTTCTGAAATGGCAGCTGGAAGCCAGGCGGGATAATTTAGGGCATCTCAAATGACATTTGGTAGGAAATACATGAGGAACAGAATTGAGACCATAATGTTTGTATTGCTTGTCTTTAGTCACCTTTAATTTTAGCGCATTGAAACTATGTATGTAACTAAAACAAACAAAACCTGTGACAGAGTTACAAATCCTTCTGAAGATTTACGGTGTTGCAATGTTATGACTCTCTTTTCATACACAAAACATCCTGTTTTTCAGAGTTGGTTAATAAAAAAAAGAGAAGAATAGCGTTAGAGAGACATAAAAACTAACAACAGTCAAGGGAGAAAAAATATGTATGAAATGTAAAATGAGATGGCAAGCTGATGAAGCAGAGAGGCAAAGAAAGGTTGTTCCAAATGGCAATAGCTACCAAGCTTCTAATACCTAATTGTAAGTGCAGATAGGAGAATACAGGCGGAGCAGATGATTGCTAATGAAGGCAAAAAGAGAAAGTCAAAAAGAACACATTGGAAAAGCCTGATATGGATCTTTAAAACACTGGCAGCAGATTCTCAGTGAGACAAAGTAGAGATAAATTGGCTTGAATGCAAGAACAACAATGATATTTTCATACAGATGACTGTGATTACTGTTCCTTATATATGTGAGAAAGGACACAATAGTTTTCTTCACTTCTTTATATTAGAATTTTAACCAATTTGGAAAGTCATGGGAAGAGGAGATGATAATAAAGAGCAGAGAAAATGATAAGTCTATGATATCTCAGGGATTTACTTATACCATAAAATAGAAAAGGAAAATATAAATAAAGACTGTACAGTTCTAGACATGCTCATAACCGTCCGTGGTGAGTTAGGAGAACTTGTGTTCTGGAGTCTGAATGAAATTTGGATGGAAAACACTTCAACTGTAATTTCCCCTCTGAAATTCAGAGCATTCTGTATTTAAGACACATCTCCCTCTTCCCAGATATACTTCTAGGTATGAGACCTGGATTTGAATATAACAACTACCCATCGATTGCTCTTCCTATGAAATAAGGAGTTGGGCTGTCTCAACATAAGCACAGTTAGTTGAGTAATTATGCAGTAATTATATAACAATTATGTAAATTCACTTGATCACAATCTCCGCAAATAGTTAGAAGAAGTATCTTTCATGCTTGTCCTTTACTTACATCCTTTCCAAGATACTTTGTAGCATACTGGGATAGATGGACATTTGGTTGACTCAGGACAGATAGTCTTCTATTCTTTGTCACAGTAGCAAAAGATGTATCAGTGTATAATGTTAAACTCTGGACAACATGAAATAAGTGCACATAACTTTTCCTTCATGCAGGAAGTCCTAGCGACATAGTCATAGGCATAATCGTAATTCATATACATTCATCTTCTGTTTGTACAATACACATATTTCTAAATTTATTTTGGTCTCAACAAGAAGGATGATACAAACTTAAATGTATGAATAATGCAAAAACATTTAATTGGGAACATTGAATCTCCTGGTAGTTAAAGTACTCTCTTGGCAAACAGGAGATGTGGGTACGAGTGAGATGTGCAGATGCATCCTCAGGATATGGAAACACTTCAAGCATAACTGTTCCATGTGTAATGCTGGATAAATATACAACTGAGATACAAAATGCAGTTACTGTATACTCAAATCATCTTTCTTAGCAGGTGGTGGCTAAAACTTAGGATTTTTTGAAATATAGGTGTTGATCAGGAAACTAAATAATTAAGCAGTGCACTATAGCTGCTATATACACCCATACAGAATTTTAGAATCCTGAATCTAAAAAACCCCAACCAACCAACCAAAACCAAAACAAAAAACAACAACAATTTAAAAAAAAAAAAAAAAAAAATCAAAAACCAAACCAACATGTGGCTCTGGAGGACAAGTAACATTGTTGCTTCCTGTTAGCAACAATGTTTTGCAAATGTAGAATTAAGAATGATGCCTGAACAAGAGGTGAAAATAGAAGTTATCTAGAACATTTACCATAGCTTGAAGCTTAGCTGGTGTTAAAGGAAACGTGAAGGAGAACTAGAATAGGACAATTAGATCTAGACCAAACAGTGGTTCGGTCTCTGGCTCAAAACAATGGGTACCTACAAAGAAAGTTCAGCTGTTGCTGTTATTTCTGGCACACTGGTGTTGGAAATAACTGTTCCGGAATTACTTAGGACTTTGACCAGTGAAAGTTATTCTAATACACTAAATATTAAACCATATTATAATTTGAGAGTACTGCACTGCATGAAAAAGTAATAAATGTCAGATTTTTCTTTTATTTTGTATTTTTAAAGTGTTAGATACAGGATAGATAAAACTATAAAATTTGCAACCCATCAAAGCCTTAAAAACCAGCAATGCAATTTTGGGAACCTGATTAAAACCTTTATAAAAGCATAACTTTTTAACAATAGTCTTCGATAAAAATCTAAATAAGGAAATTATCTGCCAGGCAAATATTATGCAACCTGGCACAGGTTGAAGCTTATGAGACCACCAGAATATTTTGGCACTTCGGGTATCACAGAGAATCCAAAAAGCTAGACAAAAAGAAGCAGAAATAAATGCAAATGACACAGTCAGAGTCCACTAAAAGCAACCACAGAACTGCATGTGGTTCATGCAGTTGACACAGTCAAATCCAACCAAACAAAATCAAACCAAAAACATCAACAGAGTCTGAGACAATGTGCAACATACATAAAAAATTGCAAGAATTGTAACAAGTCACATCACTACATGAGCATCAAAAGGTATAAATAATAGCAGCAGAAGGATACTGAGACAGATTCCCTGCTTCAGTTCATTTCTCCACAAAATACATAAGTGAAATGTCCAGAAATGTTTGGACAATATTCCTGAAAGGAAATACGGTGTGAATTAATTGTAAGAGGATGTGAGTGCTTTCTGACACTCTATAAATAAGAACATTAGTAAAAAAAACCCAAAAAAACCCCCAAAAAAACCCCAACCAAAAACCAAACATAAAAAATACACTCATGATTACATGTTTAAAACAGTATGTTTTGCATAAATGTATGGATATATCTCAAATCAGAAAAGAGAAATAGACTGTGAAAATTATCAAATTAAAAAAAGACATCCAATAGAATTAAAAGCACAATATGGTGTAAGTGTATTGACAAGGGTATAATACTTGGAAGCAGGAAAGAAGCGATGTGTGAAAGGGGTAAGATTTACAAAACCAATCTGAATGATAGTGGGGATGTAACATTGGATTAAGGCTGCTTTAATCCAGATGTTTTACAATTTACACTCACAGGGAAATTCTGATTGCGTGATAAATTAGGCTGAAAAAAGGGGCTGAATAGGCTCATTTTCCAGTTGGCTTACTCCATATGAGAGTTTTAGGAAAAATGACAAGACTGTTTATGAAGAAACAGAAATGATAAAATATATATATAAAGTAATATTTTGCACTACTTACCAGCAGAGAAAACTGTGGAAATGGCATATCATGTTTCTTAA
>KL285339.1:12923-31288 GCA_000699545.1 Podiceps cristatus
ATTAAGTTAAATTAGAATTTATTTAAAATACCCTCTTGTTCTGTGCTGCAAGCTGTGGTAGCTCAGACATGTTTGTAAAGGAATATAACTAAACTCACAGAGGGCTGCCCTCCATAGGATTAGCTAAGTCACCAGCTACCACAGCTGGTTTCACATGCACATATGAGGGTAACATTGAAAAGATGGGTACAGTCCTAATTTCATGTACATCAGTAACATTTCATTCTCAGCTGTGACAGGTTGAACTGATATTTATTTTTCGTTAGAATATCTAGCAATAGTTAAGCATGGTTTAGAATTAAATTTATAGCGTTTTGTAGTCCTTTTCTTTCTATATGGTACATAAAAGCCTTGAGTTCTACATATTTTCTTTGATTTACCCATTAGGGTAAATTTACCCATTAGGGGTTTTTTGGTGGGGTTTTTTGTTTTTTTTTTTTTTGGTTTTGTTTTGCAAGTCAAGCATATCTGAAAAAAATGACAAAGTTCTGTCTATCTTCATGGAGTCAATTGATCAGCATAAATGGGAGAGTGAGATGTCTCAAGGGAAATGATCTCTGATTGGTGCCTTGAGATAAGCTATGGCAGCTGAATCAGCAAGCCCTACTGCTGTTGACTTAGTTGGATATAAAGTGCATCAATAGAGAGTACCCACATCTGCTGGCTTTGGAGATGGCTCTCCCAGAAAAGAGTTAGCAGTAAACCCTTACTTATGTTTGCAGATAAAGCCATTAGATACTTCAAAGGTAAGAAAATGTGAAAGATACTTTCACTTTAACTCTTGCTCTACCTATAGATTCAGAAAAGTTAAGAAAACTGCATGTAATGTTACTATTTACAGTAAGCAGAGAAAAGGGTTTTATGCTGCCCCATTAACCTGATGAAATGATAGCAATCAATACATTAAAACAAAAACAGACATACAAATAGGTTCTTGTTTCATAGTATGTCCCACAGTTTTAGCTACCCACTGCATCTTAAACATGTTTGCCAGAATGTAAAAATAGAACATTATCAGCTAATAGTTTTAGGACATATACAAAGTTTCTGATATTCATGATGCAGCAAGATTAGACAGACCTAGGTAGAAGGCAGAAATTACCTCTCCCTCTGTCATGGGGACAAGAAGCACAACAAACATTAGGAAAGTTCTTGGAAACATCTTATTTCTAACAACATAAACTGACATGTGCATGAATTCTCCTTAAACACCCTAGCTCCAGGTGAATGAGAAAACAGTGAGAAAAACAGCGGATATGTGTTGAGTGTGGTACAGAGATGACTGAAAGCCATTGAGTACTGATGTCTTAATGCATTTTTTAAGCATCTGAGCCTTTAGAACTAACAGAAACATATATTCTCCCTCTTGATGTTTTATTTTGGAATTGGCAAGAGATGACAACAATAAGGAAACAGCTGTGGCTCAAGCTAATGAATCTTAATTTTCCAACACAATCACTTGTGAATATACATCTATGCTTTTTGCTACATTGCTTTAGGGATTATTGTGAGATATGCTTGAATAAGGCAATGACTAATAAAGTATCTTTTAAATCCCAAATTATGAGATACAAGACAGAAACACAGCAAAGAATTCAAGGAAAAAACATCTAGGGAACCACTATCATGCAGGTGCTTAACCTGATAAATATCCACCACACATGCAGATACTAATGTCATTCCACAACCATTTAGAATGTTGGCAAAATCCCTAAACATTCTAGAAATTTAGAAGAAATTCCTCTTTGTTTTTAGCTCAAATGACTGTAACTGCCCTGTCCTTCAACTCTTTAATTAGAGAATCTTAACTGAGGGGTAATTCTTACTTACATAAGAGATATAATTTATTTAGCGATAAGTCAGCACGGAATTTTTATGGGTTTTCCTATTTGTTTGGTTTTATGTAGTCCTCTACAACATTCTGTGCTCTCTCGCTGAAGAGGTTACAAGGAAAGCTTTGAGTTTAATGCACTAGCATGGATGAAATTAAAAACATCCATTGAAAAGACACCCAACTGAATATGTACAGCAAGCAGTGAAGTCTTTCCGGGTGAAATCAGTCTGAGGAAGGGTGCTCTCCACACTCTGTTCTCGATCATATAGCACTGGTAGAGCCAAACTGCTTTAAAATGTTTGTGGTAACTAATTAATAGCATTAGGGCTTTGCTGAATCAAAATTATTCTAACAACTGTCAACTGTCAAACAATCAAATATAACTGACATAATGTTTTTTGGGTAAACTGTTTCCACTTCTTTTCTTAGATATTCCATTGTTTCTTCTTGCATTTACCCCTGGAAGACAGGGGTTGTAACAAAAGGATGTTCAGTAGTGATCAAAGAAGAAATGGCTGCCCATATTAGATTTCAGAGAAGAGGTTATGATTATAAAAAGGGGGCAAAAAATTAGGTCTCTCTACCTATAGATTCTTGGCATACTTCTCTTTCTCTAACTTTTAGGTTTTTTCCTGGAATTCTTTTTACATTATTACCCATTTCCCCTTTAAGTTGCATTGTTTCCCAGAAATGTTTAAGAGACTCCCCTCAACGAGTTATTGAGCCTCATTAGCGTGCTGTTTCACCCCTTTTCCAGTTTATTGATGAAAATGTTAATTAATACCGAAGGCATTTCTGGATCATTTGACATCTACTTTCCTGGGCCTGTATGGAAGATTTTATACAGCATGTCAGGGACATCTCCTGGAAAAAAATTATTCCTCCTTGATAAAAACAACATCAATAGTTGGAGGTCTACATGTAGTAGGAGTGGACAGACAGCATATGTTCAGTTTGATCATCACTGCTTTGACCTTATTATGCTGTATCTCATTATTAACTTAAAATGCAGTATCGTTTAACATATGGTACATTAGGGCTTGCAGCAGAGAGTATTCAAGACTATTTCCCCTTTATATAGGGGATATTTGTAACATCCTGAAGGCACAGCAATGAATCACTTTCTATTGTAACAGCAGCGTGACATGGACCTGTCATCAATGCGCACAATGGACTTGAATACAGACATTTTTGTCTGAAGTCAGTGCAACAATCATGGAAGGGCTGGAAGTTTGTATGCAGTGATGCAGCCTTTTGGGATATAGGATGGACATGCAGCAGTGTTACAGGGATAATACACCTCTCATCTTTTCTATCTAATTTTCTGTCTAATAGTGATCATAGGAATTAAGAAAAAAATCCCTTGAAACAAACCAACACCCCCCAAAACCACCTCCCTACTCAGCTCTAAAAATAACTCATGCAATGAATAGAGGCATTTGTTCATTAACTTCCTTTTCATCTGGTGCAATCTTTTCCCTTTGATATTGTAATTTGGATGAATTTATCATCACTAGCATGGTTTTTAAGAACAGAAGAAACAGTAAAATGTATTCTGCTGGTTATCCTGTTTTAAATACAACAATGATCAGTAAGGTGTCACTGATGCCTTTCCACCATTTTATGTTTTGACAAGATCCCCTAGATGCAGAAAGGTAGTTCATTTCCAAGCTCTATCAGTCCTCAGTTTCCCTAAAGACAATACACTATGTTGCTGTTTTTTATGACATGGCTCTCTTCCACTAGTAACTATACTGAGAGTACAAACTTGTTTCACATTGGCCATCAATCAGTCTTTAGAGACTTACAGTTACTGCTTTGCTGGTCTGGTCTGTAAGTATTGATTTAATGAAAAAGTTTTGGAATATCATTACCAACTCTCTGGACCAGTCAGATGTCCATTCAAAACAAGCAGAAAATATTTCCTATGAAAAAGCATTGCAGAAGAGCTAGATTTCTCATGTCTGTCCGCCACATTAATTTTTGTTTATCTTATCCATTACAGAGACTTGTCATTCACACATTTCTGCCAGCAACAGCTTTACAGGATTTGAATAAACCAACCCTGACCTTTACCAGAGGATACTGACAACAGAAAGTTGTTTTCTAGATATTAAATATATTGAGATTGGTATTGATAAAGACATATCCCCAATATTCTTTTTTAGTCTTATGGGATGCTCAACTGTCTGCCAAAGTATTAGCTGGTCTAAACTGATGTAGCACAACTGATTTAAGAAAAAAAAAAAAAAAAATCCAATTTAAAGCAGCAGAAGCTCCAACAACATTTTGGATCAGTGCATTTGTGTCTTGCTATAAATCTTGTGTTTCTATAACTATGAAGGCCAGTGGCAGGACTGAACAATATACAAGTCCATGCAACAAGATGTGATGCAGCTGGAGGTCCTGAGGAAGCTGACTTTGATAGGGCATGACGCTCAGGGACTTCCTTCATGACTGGAGAAAAGCACATATCTCATCTTCAAGAAAAGCAAGAAGGAGGTTCTAGGGAACCTCAGTCTGTAGGAAAATTATGGAGCGAATCCTCCTAAAGCCATTTCTAGCCATAAGAAAAGAAACAAGAAAAGTGACAGGGAAAAAACAAAGTCTAGCTGGTGGCCAGTTGCTAGGGGCACCTCTCAGGTATTCATATTTCATCACTAGGCCAAATATTTCTCAAGGTTTTTATTCACAACTTGGATGGTGAGCAAGAGAAGACCCTCTGCAAGTTTACAGATGATACCAAAATAGGTGGCTGATATATTGAGGTTTATTACCTTCTGTCTGGCTATTGTGAGACTACATCTGGAATATTTTGCCCAGACTTAGGCTTCTTAGTACAAGAAAGACATTGATGCAATGGAGTGAGTACGGCACAATCAAGATGATCAGGGAGCTGAAGCACAGAATATGGGGTTATATATCTTCAAGAATACTTGAGTATGAAAGCACTCACACCTGTCCCTATATTGCTGATAGCACTTGTCCCAGTGCTTCTGCTTTCAGAATATGTTTTCATCATTAATCTTGGAGGATCTTGCCTGGCTATGAGTTATTTTGGTATCCACAACAGTGTTCTGTCCATCAAGAGAAATACCACATTAAGGAGGAATAACAGTAATTGCAAACTGTGTGTAAGTACACACAGCAGTGAGAAATTGTAATCCTTATGCTAACTGTATCCAGAATACACTTCTTATTGTAACTGATAATAAAGGCACATCCTCTGAAATGTAAATATAGTCTATCTTAAACTGTTATAAACTTGAGGAAAATATTATTCAGCCAAACAAGCATGTTATATGTCATTCTTCACAGTTTCCAATAAAAGTGGACATTATCAGTAGTAGACATTATTGCTTTTTAAATAGAATTGTGCTTAACATTGTTTAACAGACATATGATGATTATTATTATAGGTTGGGCAGGCTAACCTAAATCTTATGTCTCGCTGCCTCCATGCTGATTTGCTTTAAAATTTATTGTAAGAGCCCTAACAGGAGCAATACCATGGAATCAAGGAGTCTCATCACTGTTGATAGATCCAAATATATCCAGATGCTGGTACTGAAGCATGAAGATGTTTTAAGTGCATATGTTTTAGCCCTTTCACAAAGGCACAAATGAGGTGAGATCATTCAGAAGAAACTTATTGACTGTAGCCAGCTGAAAGGATCACTCACTACCTCTCAGGCTGTGGATGTGGGTTTTGCCAGCAGCACAGGGACTCCAGCGCTCTTGGGAAGCAGGCAGCCATCTGATTTCACTAACTGCTGTCACCCAGCAGGGCCAAGACTATTCAAGTTTCTTTCACGTTATGAAGACTTTTTATTTCTTTCTAAGAGTACTGCAGAGAAAACTATAAAGGGTAGGACTATCAATAGATAAACCTTAAAAGAAGGAACTTGTAATTCATAGCCTCACAGGTGAAGCTGAAACTGCCTATAATTTGAAAGGCCTAATTCTGTAACATAGAGGATATTTGCCTACTTCCTATTATTGGGGAATAGAAGCCTAGCTAGATAACAAAGACTATCCTTGTACAGAAAGTAACTCTTAAGATATTCTGTAGGTTTAACAGCTTGGGCACAGATTTCTTAAAAGTTTATTTAAAAAAATTCTAGGTCGTTGGAAAGTGTCCATGCTTTAATTTTAAACCCTATATAATCTCAAATGTGGAACACCTCAAAATTTCTTGTTACTTGAATTGAGCCACTGTCATAGTAAGCTTTCCTGAGATGAAATGGAGAAATGAAAAGCTGGTATTTCCTTTGTTTAGCAGAATTTTTTACTCACTCAAAAATGGGTCTTTGATTCTGAATAACCTCAGCAAATAAATATTCATAAAACAAAGTACTGAATGTATTAATTCTGTAGGAAACCTGAAGCCATCCATATATCCATAGCTAATATATGCAGCTGTTTGTAGATACTGTAAATCAACTTTCCTTTAAAAATGGAGAAAAAAGGCGGTTTGGCCTCACATATGATTTTCTTCTACATTAATCACTGGTTCACCTCAGTTTAAAATTTGAGAAGTTGGACAAAAAATCGGATACCACAGGAGCAGTTCGTTACTTTTTACTTCTGTTAGCACTTATCAAGCTATCTGTGGCTCAAATTGTTCTGTTATGGGCTGCTCACTTGATCTCGTCATTTTCGTTGTAAAATATGGTATGTTGGCTAGTTTTGTACTTTCAATTTTTTTATTATTTTTATTTTTTAAATGTTCAAATTAACATCTTGAACAAATCAGCAGCTTTTTATCTTCTGCAGGAAGAGTAGTTCACACATCAGAACTTGAGGATAATGACAAATCAGTTCCAATATTTTTGTCTCATGGCTTTCAGAAATAGGTAGTTTTCAGTTACTGTTCAGCCTGCCAGACAATCAAAATTAAAATATTCCTCAATTACATGGATTTCCCTGGGTTTGAAAATCCTATTTTTAGAAGTGTATTTTTGATTTATACCTTAATTTCTGCAAATATAGGAAAATATGAGGTTAATTTTTAATTTAAATCAGGATACTTTAGCTGCATTATCTTGGGTGATCAATAAACCTTTAGAAACCTGGCTATCTGAACATTCAGTCTGTTCTGATAAATACCTTATTGCATAATCCTTATCTGAATGTTGTGCAATAACTATAATCCTGACCAATCCACACAACATGTAATTTTACAAAACCATAATTTTCTAGTCATTGTTCACATCACTGTGAAGTCCTGCAAAACTAGAAGAATGTGTGCTACATCTGGGCAGAGAGACAAAGAAAGGAGACCAGAATGCCACCCCTTCCCTGGCAGCTGCTCCACAAATGATGGACCTGGGCTACCAAGGGATGCAAGGGCCAGAACCCTTTCTGTGAGAGTATCGATCAGCCAGAGAGGGCTTCCTTCTCTTCTGTGCTGAAGTGATACAGGCACAGAAGTGCTGGATCATGGAGCATAATAGTTGAGACATTTGTTACTTCCTGCCATAATAACAGAACATTTTGCTTTCCACCCTGAGAGTCATAATTCTGTTATTGCCGAGTTGAGACCTGCTGCAAGTGTTTAGAAATGTTGCTTGCATATAATGGATTCTGATACATTAGTGAGGCTCCTCTGGGACTCCCAACAATATAGCATGCCCTCTAGCAATTCACAACAGATTAGCAGAGCTAGAGAGGCTACAATTTGCAGTGTTTTATTCTTATCTCACCAATGTGTGGCCTAAAATTAGTGCATTGGTACAGGGAAACCTGGCAGCTCCAAGTATAGATAACTATGCTGAAAATGAGGATGCCTTCATGGCATGGTGGTTCCTTCCACAAGCTTGAAGAGGGCTGTCAAACAGAGTTATTCTGATGCCATGATGCAGTTCCCTCCATGATCATGCAACCAAAATAATGATGAAATTGTTATGTATCTTTGTAGCACCAAGGAGATGGGATTGAATCAGTTAACTATAAATGTCATGATGTTCCTTTGTATAGCCCTACCCAGCTGGACATTAGGTCCAGGAACACTGAGTATGGTATAGCAACCATGGTCTGTGGTTTTAAGGTAATTATTAAAGTAACTGAGACAATGTGCATCTGTCAAAGAAGAAGATGGACGGTGGTTTCGGGTAGTGGACTGAGAAAGTTGGCCAGGACTGCTAAGATTGAGAGCCAAGTAAGTGAGAGGTAATTCCGGCAGGGGGAGATCACGACCACCGACTCATTGACCACCTCCCCAAATGATACCACCTACTCAAAAGAGAACAATGGAAGTGCTCAACTGAGTCTGCGGAGTAATTTACATGGGAAGCTAGAAAATCTATACCAATCACTAGAGATAATGTTATTGATTACGTATGAATATAATAAATATGCATGTATTTGATCTATATAACCTGACTGAAACAGGTACCAGGTATGCACGTTAGGTGGAGCGATCCCCCGTGCATCCGGCGCCGTGAATAAAGAATGCCTGCCTTTTAACACTACATTGGTGTTACGAGGTTTGTTCCTGATTTCGGTGACAATCACTGCTGCCCTTAACTACACAGTGCAGAAGAGAAGACTGACATTTCTCTTGACAGTTTACCTTCAGACTCCTGGATATTACTGTTTAGCTGTTTCTTGAACATAGTGGTAAATCCCATCATTATCTCCTGAATTCAAGGGGACAGAAGAGAAAATCATCCCCTAGATCTTCTAGGGACCACATCAGAGCTATATAAGATGGGAGAGGAAGATAAGGAGAGAATACCTCCCCAGAAATTTGATTTCTATTTTATCTCCAAGATAACAGCCAGTGCTGTATCGGTTGCAGGGGAGTGCAGCAGGCAAGAAAGAAAGCAAAACCTGAAATTCAATTGAAAAACACTGGCACAAAAATGATTATATTTTGTTGCCACTGGAGTTCCATTCTGATTTCATTTTTCTTTTACTTTGTGAAGCTGCTCTTGCATATTGAAAGTGAACATGGTGTGATCATTTGCTTTCTTGCCCTTCCACTAAATGAAGGTCTCCCACATCTCTTCCTTTTTGGAAAACATTTTAAAGCAAGAGTACTATAGCATGGCAAGCCTCTTCTCAAGAGGCACACTTCTCCTTTGTCAAAATATGTGCAGGGTATTTTTTCCAGGGTTAGTGAATGCAACATAACCTGCAACATCTGCTAATGGCTGGAAACCTATTGTGCCTCTGAATTAGATTCCTGTGACAGATGAGATGTGCCTGCCAGGAAAGAGGCTTTTAAAATGGGCCATCCATTATTTTTTAATTTACAGAGGTAAAATACACAGGTCTTTAAATATATTTTAGGGATGTGTTTCAGGAAAGGAAGAGAAAGAGGTGACATAGGCACAGAGAGGATGAAAAGCACAGGGAGAAGAGTTCCCATGATTATTTCACTATACACAGTCACTGTCACACCCTAGCAGGATCTAGCCCTCGTAACAGGACGGGTGCTGAAAGGCTGGTCAGTCTCTGGGTCTTGGACACCTCTACCTCCTTTGGTGGGCTCAGAATACTGCATTTCTTCACTCGATCTTCAAGGCTACTTCCAATTTTCAAAAATATTCAGTGAATAAAGTAGAAAAAGTTCAAGTAATTTAATCAGACAGTTGTCAGGGCTCCTAGGACCATCCCCCACCCCCTCCCAGCCTGCTGCAGTTCATAGTACAGGCAGAAGAGGATTGTTTTGCTTTGGAAATTTTCATACATGATGCTGGAATTACATATTTTGGGATTTTCACCAAAAAAAATCTAAAATAAATTCTAAATGAATTCTAAATAAAAACCAGCCTCCTAAGATGCGTGCATGCACACACACACAGAGTGCATTTCTGAAGACAGCATTATAATTTGCTGACTGGGATTTGAAAAAAACCCTACCAAACCACAAAAACAACCTCCCTCCCTGCCCCCCTCCCAACCCACATCAAACAAATAAGTTCCTAAAGATTAATATTCAGAACCCTGTCAGCTTCAGTCATAAATAAAAAGCGAGAGACAGACACAACCTTAAGAAAAAAAAACCCAGCCTGCATTCTGAAAAGATCATCATGAGAGCTCAGAAAATGCCACACATAATATCACACATGGACATTATGGATACAAAAAAGAACATTCCTAGAAAATTATAGGGAAAAAAAATGCCACAAGCAATCTTTAATTTTAACCAAACACTCAAGAGTCATGCACTAATTCAAGTCTACTTGTTTTTCCAGCCTTAGCCCCCAGTGTCCCAGGCTCAATCCTCTCTTGTAGAGACTCACTCAGGCCAAGATGTAGCCATCTGATGTTCTACAAATATGAAGAGATGACTCCCACGCTCATTTTCATTTCCAGCTCCCAAGTTTGTACCAGCAGAAGAACATCTGCAATTTCTACTAGTTCAATTAATTTGGATTGCTATAACAAGATACGGCACATAAATTAAATATTTGAAACTAAGGGTTCTAAAGTTTGATTTTTAAGCTGAAGTAATCATTTCCATGCACAGATGTTTGGCCTCTGAACATCTTAATTAAAACCTTTTTGGAGGATAATAAAATTTACCATTCAATCAAACATTGGACAATTTTACAGCTGATACCAAATGTTATATGATAAACTTAGAGTTGAGTTTTAAAGCATCATTGGCAGTAATGGAAATTAAAGACAGAGTTGATCTAAAAATTTCAGGTATTAAGTTTCTCCTGCACTCATTACTGAAGTGAAAATATTTTTGTAAACCAGTATGTGACTTTTTTCTAATGTCAGTAAAAAAACTAGCTCATGTGCTGTCTAGCTGAAATTTAGTGAGAGCTGTGAATGAGCAATTCTACATACCTGTTATGGAAAATAATTTTTTTTAAGATGACTTTCTGAAACCTAGAAAGGCCCGCTACCTTCAAGGAACATTACAGAGATTTATGAACTGTTTCAAATATCTCTACACCAAGCCAATGTTGCAGAAGTCTCAACACCCAGGCTAGTGTCTCAATTGCAATTCCAGTAGTGCAGAGGGGTGGTTTTTGTGTGTGTGTTTGTGTGCTTTTTTTTTTTCTTTTCCATATTAAACAGACATTATGCTCAGCTATGTCATACTCAAAAGTTTTTATTTCTGGTGGTAGGTACTTAGTCATCTAACACAAAAGGGAATTTAGCTTTCAATGTTAAGAAGAAAGCCCACTTTATTTTTGTCTGGTTGGCTTTTTTTGTTCATGTTTGAACATGATTTAAAATCTAGATAAGATTGCCACCCAGTGCAACATCAAAACAATTCATGCAAAACCAGATCAATTAAGTATTTCTGTGAATAAGTGAATGACTCAATAGTTCAAAGTCATACAAGTAACTTTCCTGCAACCCAGTTCTTATTGGCAAGAAGGAGAAATAAACCACTACTGCTTAACAAAAACGAGGTCACAAGGAAATTCATTAGATGGACAGAAATCTTCAAGGCCTCAATTCTGCAATTAGATACATGATATTGGAGACTGGGGTCTCTGGAGACTCCCACTACTTTGAAAATTAGTTTCAGTTGACTGTCACAGGGTACCAGACTACTGTGGAGGATCTGTTTGCACCAGAAGAATTGATGAACAGGACACACTTGAATCACTATAATTTTCAAAGTTTTATATCCAGTTTAAATCAAGTGAACAGTCTTTCTTTACATTTCTGCCATAAAGAAAAAGTCAGGAAACTGTTAATGAACAGGAAAAACAAAGCATCCTAATTTCGTGCTTTGCAATATGAAGAATTTCTTCACTTTCTGCATACTCTTTTTTTACCTTCCTAAATTAAATTGTCGTTTGCTGGAAGAATAATGAAACAAAAGCATAACCAGCCCTTTATACTTTTTCTGCCCTCTGTATAATATATACTTTGAATGTTATTACTATTGAAAGCCCAGGGAAGTGTCTGTTCCTTCCCACAATTAACATAGTCAGCATTACACTCTTCTGTATGCATGGACTCCGTGAGACTAAGGACCACAAGAGAATCTCTGTACACTGTAGATATTAAAACCTATCATTTGAACTGCAGCATAGAATCACAGCATATCTCAAATTGGAAGGGACCTATAAGGATCATTGAGTCCAACTCTGCTCCTCGCAAGACTACCTAAAACTAAACCATATGACTGTGAGCATTGTCCAGAAGCTCACTGAACTCTGCTAGGCATGGTTAGGCATGGTGCCGTGACCACTTCCCTGGGAACCTGTTCCAGTGACTGACCACCCTCTTAGTGAAGAACCTTTTCCTAATATCCAGTCTGAGCTTCCCCTGATGCAACTTCTTTCCATTTTCCCGTGTCTTATCACTGGTTACCAGAAAGAATAGGACAAGGTCCCGATAGTGGAAATATTTATCAGTACATTTTTTTTATTTTTTTTTTTTTAAGAGCTCCTCTTTGCCCATGATGTAGCCACAGAACTTATTTCTCTGTATGCTACAAAAGAGCTTTTGAGTTTTCTCCATGGTGAAAATCTCCCTTCTCATTTTTAATTTCACACATTGGAAAGATGAAGGGTGATGTTACTCAAACATTTTAAGGATGCAAGACTGAGGCAAGGAGTGTTAAGTGTTTGTTGGCTTTGAAATAATCAGTAGCTTGAGCTGCTTAAGCTATCATTGCCAGAATATGTAGATTTTTATACAACCTTTTGGGCAAATGCTGATAGAGCTAGACTCATCTGGTGAAAAAAGGCTTTGGTGCATGTAACACTGGTGCAGAAGCAATGTGCCTATGATAATAGGCATCTTGTGCAGGTAAGATACTGTAGCAGGCACAACACAGTGTTAACATGACTGCTTGTATCTGGACCAGAGATGGTGTGTGTCTGGCTAGGTCCAAGCTCGTTTTTGCTTGCAGATAATACTCTGAGGACCTCCATAGAGCCTGAATGTTCTGAAAATGGCAGAGCCTGCAGGCCCACATAATGAAGACTGCTCGCAATGAGGTCACTCTAGCATTGCAAGGAAACCTGCAGAGGAAGGGAAAAAAAATATTTCTATGTAATTGTATTATCTTAATCATAGGACTGTCCTTTCTTCCTACAGTCCCCTGCTCCATATACTATCTATCTTCCACTTTCTGCAAGTGAGATGGCAGAAGTTAATATGAAAAAAAAAAATCCTAAAAACCAAACAGCGCCCAGCAATACTTAACCGAGGAGAAAAATCATGCAGTGTTTTTTTTTTAAAAAAAAAAAAAAAAAAAAAAACAACCTTTTTTAAAAAAAAAAAAAACAACAAAGATTAGCTTTAAAAAAAAAAAAAACCAACACAACAAAAAAATTTATGCATGTATCGTCACATACTAGTCCTTCAGCCCTTTCCCTAATTGTTTTGTTTTGACATTCGTAGCAGCTCTTTTTTACCTGAAGCCCAACATGTATATGTCCTCTATGGAACAACAGGTTGTTTGCAGGTATTTTCATCTTTGAGAAATTATACCATCTTGAAAGCTAACATAAAAAAGCAAGAACTTTGCACTTTTCCATTTCTCAGAGAATTGGAAGGAGACCACAAACCCATCAATTTCTAACTAAGAGAATAAGGTATTATTTTTAATTTAAAAGAGAATTAATCTGGACTTTGATAAATCAGCTTCATAAGAAGATTTAAATTAAAATAAAGTAAAAGGGAGCCCTCAAATGGCATTTTGTTGAGAGAAAGATTGACATTGAATTTGAAGAGATTAAATTCAGATTACTATAGGTCCATATGTTAATTATGAGGTTCAGATTAACTATAAAATCTGAAATCATAATCAGGCTTCTTTATTTCAAAGTCATGTCCTCTAAGTTGCCTGATTCAGGTTTTATAAATCAGCTCACCTTGCTAATTCTAGTAAATGAAAAGAGCTTTACCCACTGCACTGGAAGTAACTAAAGGTTCAGTTAATACTTGTGAGTGGGAATACTAGAAATTAGCCTTGCAGGGAGTGAAGAAAAAAGCATGTAAAATATTAAAGGAGATCTTGATCCTTCAGTTTCTCATGCATCAAGCAAGAAGGATATCTGACTAATGGGACACTACCAGGCAAAACACAAACCTGTATAAACAGGTCTGCCCTTGAAATCTGGACTAGGGAACCTGAGTACTACTTAAGGACTAAACGGTACAAGTGACTAAAATGTTTTTTATTCAGAGAGGCTAATTTTCACACTAAAATATTGCTGTAGAGATACTATATATAGAATAATGCAATTAAATGCATACATAAAATCAAAACATGCTAAATTAAAGTGAAACTGCTAAATTTCCATACTAAAACTCTGAAAAATGCTAAATGATTACTTGCCAACTTGCCGACTTTGAAGGCTTGCCTTATGCTCATTAATACAGGGAATTCTTGGTAGTCTTACTAATTTAAGACAAAAGAGAAAATTCCTGAGCGAACAACACAAGGGTCAAAAAAGATTTTTTTTATTTCAAAAGATAACTAGGAGAACCTGGGCAACATATTGGATCACTCCAATACAGTAGATGAATAAATATTACTTTCAGTACTCAAGGGAATAACTAAGGCAGCAGACTTTGAGAGCAGAATATTTCTACCTAATTTAGATTCCAGAGCAGAAAGTTTAAGCTGCTTATCAGCCATCAGGTGAGCTTCTATCTCTTCAGAAGGATACGACCCTCTACCCCACTATGCTCCAATTAATTATAGGTCATACATAATCTCAGTTTCTTCCCAATATTATGTTTTGCTTAATTGCAAGCTGCTATACTTTCCTTCCTTTCCTCCATTTATTATAGACATTACAAATTTTAATTGCCTTTTTGAGAAATATTTTTTAGACCCTGTATATTTATGTTCAACAATAAAAGAATATAAACAGTAATTTCCCTCTGTGACAGTACATTTCAGAAGCTGTTACTGAAAGTAATCAGGTGGGCCTTGTTCTGCCACTTCTTGAACTAGAAGAAGGGGTTTTTTTTTTCATTTTTCTTTGATCTCCATCACTAGACATATTCACAAAGTTGGCTCTTTTTTTTTTTTTTTTCATCAAAATTGATGATACAATACTGGGGTTTCAAACAGTTTCTGTCCATATAAAAGATTTTACAGAACTTTGGGGGTGCTTTGCAACTTCTGCCATGGGGAATTATTGAGGCTCCAATTTTCTTGTATCATCTTCCACAAAAAGGTGTGTTCCTCCTTCCAGTCAGGGGTACCCATTGTACATTGGCTTTGCCCTTCAAGTCCAAATTCCTAATGGAACAATCAATCTAATCAGGAAACTCAAGTTGCAAAAGAGGAAAAAATATCATTGCACAACTTCTTTGCACAATTCCTCAGTACTAGGAAGACACTTCACAAATGAGGTTTGGAGCGTCATCAGCTCTTTTTTTTTTTTAGTTTTACATAGGAAACAAGATTACTAGGAAAATCTCATCTTCCTTGTTTATCAAATAACTTCATTTTAAGGTACTCTGAGTCTTATTACAAAATTCCTGGTTGAAGTATCAGAACAGCTTGGAGCCCCCAGTGGGGACCACAATCCACAGAAATTACTAAGCCTTATTCCCAAACTCACCAAAATAACCCAAAGATCTAAGCACAGTGATCTGGGCTCTGTGCACACATGGGAGGAACCAAAACAAATATTCATATGGTATTTTAAACAGGAACTAGAATAGAAAAAGGGATATAAATTGGAATATTGAATATACATAATATTCCACTGTACTGAACAAGTGAGCACACTAAAGATTGTAGTTTTCCTGTTTGTAACAGAATTGCATTGAAGCAGGTCACCATATCTAACAGCAGTTTGTCCTACCTTGTGAAGACACTGCTGATCACTGTGTGGTCACAATAGTCCTACTTTTATTTAGTACCTGGAATACTGTGGCTTTTTCAGTCTATGAATATTTTTTTTAAATAAAATATCTACAGGAGCAAGATGAAGACAAATATATTAGGAGCAGAACTTCACTCCTAAATACATCATTACATTTAGTATTTAGACTCTCTTATGACCCCCAGTTACAAAACATACATAACATCCTGATTTGTCTGTAATCACATGTCAGGGTGGCAAAAATCCAAAACATCAGGAACACATTACAAGCTCATTATTTCTCCAAATAAAACTAGTGTGAAAATATAAAGCTATCTTCACTCAGGCTACAGTTAAATCCTTTTATGGACTGCAAACCTGACTTACATTAATGTGTGCTTTGAACTGGGACAGTTAGTGCTATTAAGAATAAATAACAGATTCCTGTAAATTCTAGGAATTCACTACTAGTCTTGAAAATGTTGATTAAATTTGGCTTAGCATTCATTAACCTGTCATAATGAATAGAGTCAAATGCAGGGAGAACATTTCATTAGCTGCAGTTCAGCTTCAGATGGTGTCATGCCCAGTTGAGCAGCTTGTCCAGCTCCTCCTTCTCCAAGGCCATACCTTTCCTTTGGAGCACTTGCGAGGGGAAACTGTTTCCCACACTAAGCCGACAAATTGTTTTCAGATTGTCTGTTCATCCTCTGGAGTCACTCATGGCTAATTAATACTGTGTCCATTTGTCATCTTGTCTGTTCTTTCCTGAAATAATAAGTTTCCTTAAGAAGGCTGTGTTCTAGCATAGGGTGGCAAACTTTCCCTCAACCATAGTACTTTTTAGGAGATGCAGCCCACCCAGACTTGGTCTCACTGTCAGTAGTTGTAGCAATGGTTACTTGGGAAAACAAAAGCCTTAAGTCTGAATGTCCCCTCGTTTCTTCTTCCCTCGGCTTTTTTTTATTGCTGAGCATGACATCATATGGTATGGAGTATCCCCTTGGCCAGTTTGGGTCAGCTGTCTCAACTGTATCAGTTCCCAGCTTCTTGTGCCCCCCAGCCTCCTTGCTGGGAGAAGCAGCAAAGGCCTTGACTCTGTGTAAGCACTGCTTAATAATAACAAAATCTTCCCTCTATTATCATCATCACTGTTTCCAAAATAGCCCCAATAGCACAAATCCAAAATAGCCCCATATTACCTACTATGAGGAAAGCAAACTCTATCCCAGCCTAAACCAGCACAGATAATTTTATGTTGACCTATAATATTAAATAACATAAGTGGAATGACTATGAGGATTACACATTACTTAAGAAGGGATGAGTTAGGATTCATCCAGGCTAGCAAGACAAAAAATTCATGCAGGCTTCATGAAAATCACTCTTAATTCCAGTGCAAGATAAAAATTAACTGCAGTCCTCATCAAGACAATAGTCAGTTTAGAAGAGTGCCATACCTGTGGGCACATGAAGGCAGTGCTTGTACTTACAGAGATAATGTTTACTGAACTTTACAACCTGCACCCACTTCTATTGCCGTACATCTGGAGACAGAGGCAAAACATCATCAGTTGCAAGTCTTTGCAAAGCTATTCAGTGTTAATCATTACAGAACATCCCTCTGGCACCTGAGAGGAGAAAAAAGAACTGGGCTGTCTAACCTACTGCAATTCCAAGCCTAACATTAGCCCAATATTGCCTGTGTATCTGTATAATGAGGATAGAGTTGTCTCATGAGACTGTAGCAACCATTTGTAGCCTGAACTTCTATAGAAGCAGGTGTTGAAGGAAGTGACAAGTCCTGTTGTCCATTACCAGAAAGACATGGTCCATATCATCCTTACTTTCTACTTTCTCCTCCTTTCTGTATCCTACCTCTTCCTCAACTGTGTGGGTCCAAGAGTAAAATGGCATTACTTAAAAGTAGAACAGAAAGCTTTCATCTGTGCTGTCTATTGTGCTGTACTGTACTTCAGTTCAGGCATTTGAGGCAATACACAACTGAGAAACCAGTATGGCAAAGGGATCGGAGCCAATGGGCACTGTAGCTATAGTTGCCAGCAAGGATATCTGTTAAATGATGGCCTCAATCTGGCTGCCCTTAACAGTTAACTAATATTTGAATGGAGCAAAGGAGATACAGCTGTATGTATGCTGACATGCTAGGAAAGCAAACTAATTGGGCAATCCAGTCATTAAACGCACTGATCATGTTTACCTGAAACATTCCCACAATGATTTTGGAAAATGCTACACTGAAACCTGTGCCTCAACATAAGAAATGTAGCTGTATATTCTGTATCATATTGCTAGACAGGTCCAAGCTACTCCAATTATTTTCAGAAAGATGTTGTTTTAGTCATAGTTTTAACTCTGCATCTAAGCACAGGCTTTTCTGTTCAAATACCCGTTGGAGACCTAGACAAGGCTCACTAACAAAAAGCAGATGTCAGCTTATGGCTATTAGCCACCAGGGCATTATTAAGATCAACATACATTTCTATATTAAATACATTACAGCAACCTTTTTCTTGGCAGTAAGATTTTGCTTTTCCAAATACCATTGCTAGAAAAAATATCTACTGACCCAATAAGAATCCTATGAACAATATTCCATATGCTGGGAGAATTATATCTAAATTGAGAATGATTTCACATATTCACATAAAGGTAAAATTAGCTATACCCAGATAACCAGAGGTTAATGAAAGAATACCTTTTTTTTTTTTTTTTTTTTTTTTTTACAGCTTCTTTTATTTTTTAAAAAA